>APFE030862080.1:0-24627 GCA_000404065.3 Pinus taeda
CTCTCAGGTTGCCTGACGCAATGCATGCAAGCAAGGTATGCAATCATCCTTCTATTATAGAAAACACTAAGGTTGACATACATTACAATTTTTTGTTCTACAAATTCTGTCGATATTGATCCAAACAAGTAACGTGCTATTTCTTGCAGGTAGTAAGACTGATATACACCAATTCCGGTGTTGCTCATTTAGCACTGGCATCCAAAGCTGTCCATAAGCTATGGTGTTGCTCTTTTAGCACTAACATCCAATGCTGTCCATAAGCTGTGGAAATGGCAACGGAGTGACCGGAATCCATCTGGAGAGGTGGGGTTCTGTGGTAGTTGTTGTTTGCTTTCCTTTTATTTTAGCTTGTTTTATTCATTTGTTTGTTATACTTTTGGATATATAATTTGCAGCTATTTTATGTAGTAATGATTGACAAGGAACTAAGAGTTAGTATTTTATTCCACGGTCTACAGCGAGTATTCCACCACAGATGTGGCAGCCAGCTAGCGGGATTGTTATCAATAATGATCCAGAAGAAGCCGCTGCTTGTATAGCTTTGTCCAAGAATGATTCCTATGTGATGTCTGCTTCCGGTGGCAAGGTCTCCTTATTCAATATGATGATGACATTTAAGGTAAGAGCGCCTTCTACCTAAAGAACATTCTCATTTTAATGCTTCCGATGATATATATAATTGCTGTTTTGGTACATTGGTCTGCTTAGGGGTTTATTCTCTAATGTCGTACTTGTAAATATAAATGTTGTGCTTTTGAAATTTCAACTTTCAAATTATGTTTCCTGTTTTGGTACATTGGTCTGCTTAGGGGTTTATTCTCTAATGTCGCACTTGTAAATATAAATGTTGTGCTTTTGAAATTTCAACTTTCAAATTATGTGATGTTAGAGAGTTAGTCTTCCAAAACTGCCTTTTCCAAGCAGCTAGTTATAGTTCTAGCTATAATTCAGGATCAACCTACTTTCAAATTATCTAGTGTAAGAGTTGGTCTTTTCCAAAGCTTTCTGACCTAGTTATAGGTCAAGGCTATAGGTCAGGGTCACTCTAAAAGGTTCTTGGATAATGTTCCTCTTCACTATATCCTAAGATTGATCAACCTACTTTCAAATTATGTAGTGTTAGAGTTGGTCTTTTCCAAAGCTTTCTTACCCAGTTATACGTCAGGCTATAGGTCAGGGTCACTCTAGAAGGTTCTTGCGTAATGTTCCTACTCACTATATCCTAAGATTTCAAAGGCTCCCAATTTATCCGAATCACTGGCTTCATGGCATGCTAATTAGTGTGATTCATGCCACCTCCTCGTGCAGCCACTTTTCTGGCTTTCCACCCTCAGGACAATAACATCATTGCAATTGCAATGGAGAATTCATCAATTCAAATATACAATGTTCGAGTTGATGAATATATCTTTGACTTTAAAATTCTTATCATTATTCTTCATTGTGCCCTTTTACCAAAAATGACCTGTATTTACAGGTGAAAACAGAGCTCAAGGGTCACCAAAAGAAAATCACAGGCCTGGCTTTTGGTATCTTCTGGAGCTGACGCCCAGGTATATTGTGTCTTTTATTATTATATATAGTCCGGCTTCGTGATGTTCACTTTAAAGCTTACACAAAGTTAGCGAGTAGAAATGTTCCTGAACTCACAACCACTTTTTTCGGCAGTTATGTCTCTGGGGTATAGCTGGGTGGGACAAGCAAAAGCCAAGAGTTGTACCGGTACAGCCAGGAAGATCGCCACCAGTCGGGAGTTGTACCGGTAGTACAACCACTTCTTTCGGCAGTTATGTCACTGGGGTATGGATGGATGGGACAAGCGAAAGCCAAGAGTTGTACCGGTACAGCCAGGAATATCGTCGCCACCAGTCCGGAGTTGTACCGGTACAGCCAGGAAGATCATGCCCACCAGTCGGGGGTTGTACCGGTACAACCAGGAAGATCATGCCCACCAGTCGGAGTTATAAGAGTACAGTTTCATAATGATCAAATTCACTTGTTGGTTGTGCATGAGAGCTAGCTTGCTATATATGATGCTTCCGAGTTGGAGCACTTGCGCACTATGTAAGTACTTGTAAGCAATCTTGAATTCAAACATAGACAGTTATATAATGTCACTTACTTTCTGTATTTGATTGGATGACCTTGTTACCTGGTTGCATTGCAGTGGTCTCCTCATGATTCCCTATCTACTCCTATTTCAAGTGCCATATACTCGTGACAGCGTCCTAGTTTATGCTAACTGCTGTGATGGTGCAGTTGCAGTGTTTGATGCAGAAAGCTTGAGGCCTCACCGCCGCATTGCACCTTTTGCATATTTACCATCGGAAATGAACAGGTAAATGGGCTTTTTCATTCTATCAAGGTTGATACATCTATTTTTTAGATTTGGCTTTTGACAAGGCATTTTATGATTTAAATTGTTGTTTTGTTATTTATGCAGCAGTAACACCTATCCTTTAGTGGTTGCATCACATCCATTCGAACCTAATAATGACAGATGGAGGAGTTCATGTTATTGAGCCTTCAGAGTCTGAAGGGAAATGGGGTGTTGGACCTCCCCTAGATAATGGGACTATCGGAACAATTTGAAGTACACTGTACTACTTTGTGTCTACCGACTCTTTATTTACAAGAATACCATGAATAGTGGTAGCGCGTCTTGGCAGTGAAATGCCTCACTTGTGTTTCAGTTTTTGAGGCATTCTATGAAGATTGTAATTTTCATCAAATATTGTTCAGCACTGTAGATGGAGGTTAAGCAATGTAGGTGCAGTCTTGGTGACTATATTTTTTTTCTTTCTAGGTTGTGTAAGTCATTGGAGCATAATTCATGAATGTGCTTTCTGAGGGTTTATAAGTGTATTTTCAAACCCTTCTTTGTACCACGAGTTTATTATGTTCATGTGCATTCAGACAAGCCTGGTTTATGCCGAAGCTTTTTCAGACTCGGGGGAATATTATATTTATAAACTGAATCAGCATTTTTGGGTTGACATTAACTGGAGCTCAAATTGAAGTAATTCAATTTAGAAAATATTAATTATGCATGAGCTTTTGCAATTGACAAAACGAGCTTTCTTTGTTTGATGGCCATTGTTTGAACATATTGTTACAGATATTTATGTAAAGAAAGGATCTGTAAAGAATTTTTATTTTGTTTTCGATGGACTTGCCTGAGTGAAGAGATCCTTACAAAGTTGAATATTATATTTATAAACTGAATCAGCATTTTTGGAATTGACAAAACGAGTTGAATATTATATTTATAAACTGACTCAGCATTTTTGGAATTGACAAAACGAGCTTTCTTGTGTGATGACCATTGTTTGAACATATTGTTACAGGTATTTATGTAAAGAAGGGATCTGTAAAGAATTTTTATTTTGTTTTCGATGGACTTGCCTAAAGTTGAATATTATGTTTATAAACTGAATCAGCATTTTGAACATATTGTTACAGGTATTTATGTACCACGAGTTTCTTATGTTCATGTGCATTCAGACAAGCCTGGTTTATGCCGAAGCTTTTTCAGACTCGGGGGAATATTATATTTATAAACTGAATCAGCATTTTTGGGTTGACATTAACTGGAGCTCAAATTGAAGTAATTCAATTCAGAAAACATTAATTATGCATGAGCTTTTGCAATTGACAAAACGAGCTTTCTTTGTTTGATGGCCATTGTTTGAACATATTGTTACAGATATTTATGTAAAGAAAGGATCTGTAAAGAATTTTTATTTTGTTTTCGATGGACTTGCCTGAGTGAAGAGATCCTTACAAAGTTGAATATTATATTTATAAACTGAATCAGCATTTTTGGAATTGACAAAACGAGTTGAATATTATATTTATAAACTGACTCAGCATTTTTGGAATTGACAAAACGAGCTTTCTTGTGTGATGACCATTGTTTGAACATATTGTTACAGGTATTTATGTAAAGAAGGGATCTGTAAAGAATTTTTATTTTGTTTTCGATGGACTTGCCTAAAGTTGAATATTATGTTTTATAAACTGAATCAGCGTTTTGAACATATTGTTACAGGTATTTATGTAAAGAAGGTATCTGTAAAGAATTTTTATTTTGTTTTCGATGGACTTGCCTAAAGTTGAATATTATGTTTATAAACTGAATCAGCATTTTTGGGTTGACATTAACTGGAGCTCAAATTGAAGTAATTTCAATTTAGAAAACATTAATTATGCATGAGTTTTTGCAATTGACAAAAACGAGCTTTCTTGTGTGATGACGATTGTTTGAAGTTTGAACATATTGTTACAGATATTTATGTAAAGAAAGGATCTGTAAAGAATTTTTATTCTGTTTTCGGTGGACTTGCCTGAGTGAAGAGATCCTTCCTTTGAAAGTGGTAAGGGCATGCATTTTGAATGTCATCTTAGTAGGAGGCTGCATTTAATCGTTTGGTAGTTGCTAGAGGTTTTATGCTATTTACCAGACTCGCATGCTTATAGCGCTTGTGTAACTAGCTGCGAGAGAATTCACGAGTGAACATCTTAGTGTAAATTGGCAGATTTTCAAGGTCATTCATGCATTTTAGATGTCATCTTATGGTCATTCATGCATTTTAGATGTCATCTTAATAAGAGGCTGCATTTAATCGTTTGGTAGTTGCCAGAGGCTTTATGCTATTTACCAGACTCGCATGCTTATAGCGCTTGTAACTATCTGGGAGAGAATTCATAAGTGGACATGCTTGTAACTATCTGGGAGAGAATTCATAAGTGGACATTATTGTAAATTGGCAGATTTCGCTTGTAACTATCTGGGAGAGAATTCATAAGTGGACATTATTGTAAATTGGCAGATTTTCATTATTGTTTTGCTGGGAAGCAATTGGATAAGGTCATTGTTTTTCAAATTTTTGAATGGAAAGTTTGAATAAGGTCATTGTTGTTAGAATATGAGGTTATTGTTGTTAGAATATGCTTAGCAGTTAAATTAGTGAAATTTTAGAAGTATCAACTGGAAGCTTGGATAAGGTCATTGTTGTTAGAATACGAGGTTATTGTTGTTAGAATATGCTTAGCAGTTAAATTAGTGAAATTTTAGAAGTATTCAACTGAAAGCATATGCTTAGCAGTCAAATTAGTGAAATTTTAAAAGTATTCCACTGGAAGCTTTGGATAAAGGTCATTGTGAGGTGTCATTGTTGTTAGAATATGCTTAGCAATCAAATTAGTGAAATTTTAAAAGTATTCAACTGGAAGCTTTGGATAAGGTCATTGTGAGGTGTCATTGTAAGCTTTGGATAAGGTCATTGTTGTTAGAATATGCTTAGCAGTGAAGTTAGTGAAATTTTAAAAGCATTCAATTGGAAGTTTGATACCATCTGCACGTTTTTGGACATTTTGATTGCTCAGCCCCTTTTAGTGGATGCTAGAGGGCTAGATAGAAAATCTCAATTGATAAAATGTTGATTATTTATTGTATTCCTCTTGTTGAATTGCTTGATCGATGTAACTCGTCAATCTTTGGACTCTTTGAACCAGTGATTTCCTTGTCCACTACTTGGAGATTAATCTTACAACTATCTTTCATTCCATGGACAAACATTCATTCGTTTACAGGTTTATCAAAAGGACAATTAGGAGAAAGCATTGTTTGATAAAGCAAGATATGCAAAAACTATCAAAAAGACAATTAGGAAAGAGCATTGTTTGATAAAACAAGATATACAAAAACAATATATCCATCCCTTCTTGATACGAATTCAATGCATTATATCCATCCCTTCTTGATATGAATTTAATGCATTTTATTCCTTGAAATTATTATCCTAATGGATTAGGATTTAAATGAAATTGTTATCTTTGATTTTTTGATCACTTAAAATGCAAGTAAAATTAATCTATTAGGAGAAAGCATTGTTCGATAAAACAAGACATACAAAAACAATATATCCTTCCCTTCTTGGTACGAATTCAATGCATTATATCCATCCCTTCTTGGTACGAATTCAATGCATTTTATTCTTTGAAATTATTAGGGTAATCGATTAGGATTTAAATGAAATCGTTATTTTTGATTTTTTGATCACTTGAAATGCAAGTAAAATTAATTTATTAAAATGAATTAAATTTAATAATAATACATATAGATAACATACCTCAAAGCATGGTTTATTGATTAGGATTTAAAAGAAATTGTTATCTTTGATTTTTTGATCACTTAAATTGCAAGTAAAATTAATTTATTAAAATGAATTAAATTTAATAATAATGTATATAGATAACATACCTCAAAGCATGGTTTATTTATATGATTTTGATTTACTTTTTCAATACATTATATATATTGCAAGGGTGTTGACAATTTATGAACTTTTCACCTTGGTGTAGAGAAGCCTATTTAAATTAGAGATGTGAGGTTGGTGATTTGATTATAGATTTATCTAACTACTCTTCCAATATGTTCTCATTGCGTCTTAAGTTTTGTTTAATATTATCTAATTATTTTACTCCATTTGTGGTTTTGACTACTGCATAAGTATGCAAACTCTTACAATCCCTTTTTTCATAGTTATACTTCATAGGCACTTTTATGAGAAACTTATTCATATTAGAGATGGGAGGCTGATGATTTGATTAAAGATTTATGTAGCCATGTCAAAAAGATCCAATGCTGCTTGGACATTGAACAACTACTTTTTTGATATGTTCTCGCTATGTCTTAAGTTTTGCATAATACTATGTTACACCATTTATGGTTTTAATTGTTGCCTAAGGAAGCAAACTCTTACAACCCCTTCTTTTATAGTTATGTTTTGTATTTCTACTCCTTGTTTGCACATATAAATCTCAATCCCCCTTGTTTTTTAATTCATATGGTTCATATTTCTTGTGGCTTATATTTTAATAGTGCCTTCCCCAACTTCCATTCCTTTCCTTTCCTATCAAAATGAATTAAATCACCATGTGGTAGCCATCCAATGGGTGGATCTGACAAATGTTGAGACACTACATGACGTTCATTGGATGGCTACATTCAACAATTATTGAAACGCCATGTGCTTGCCATGTCATGGCTAGACCAATTGGTTTGTAGGGAGCCACATGACAACCATATGAAAAATAGGTCCAATGGTTGCAATGGTGCTATGTGTCATATGTTCGACATCCAGATAGGGTGGTTGTGGAAGTGCCACCTAGTGGCCATAGGACAACCAAATCCGACTGTTCATTGTGACATGTGTTAGCCATCAAATGGGTAGAGAAACTGCTATATAGGGTGCCACATTTCAACCATCTGATGACCAAATCAATTAGCCCACTAGAAACAACGTGGAAACCAGCCGGTGGCCAGAATGTGTGGTTGCAGTGGCTTCATGTGGCATCCATTTGATGGCTAGTTAGATCATTATTGAGGCACCACTTGCCAACTATATTACTTAGATGTCATCAGTGATTTAGTACTTAACAACTTGTAGCTTCTTTGGAGGACTAGCCCCCCTACAAAAACGTTTGAACTTGACCAAAATAGTACTTTGAACTTCTTACCTTATAATAACCTCCTAGGAACCTATGCCTAGGAAACCACTCTCAAGTTATATTCTAATAGAAAATGTCTACGATGCCTAGGAAAGCACTCTCAAGTTATACTCTACCAAATCAAGTTATACTCTAATAGAAAATGTGACCAAAGCACTTTGGAGCACTCAAATGTTTCAAATTTACTTTGTTCCTAGCCTTTAGGCTTGGTATCTTAATGGATTATCATGACAAACATTGTCAATCTTTGAAATCTGCTTGGTTCCTTGCCTCTAAGCTTGGCATCTTAATGGGTTGTCTTGGTATGAGCTCCTTCCAATTTCTTGAGATCTAGCTATTCTTGTTCAACTTTGTTTTTGATCCTTAATTTTGGATTCATAAATTCTATTATCCTTTGCTTAGAGGCTTTTCAGATCTAGCTATTTGCACTAGTGTTCTTGGATTCTTTTCAAATTTGCAATGACTCAACATTTAACATAGAAGCCTTTTAAAATTAATTGGACATTGTCAAGTCACCAACATTAGGACTGTATGGTGTATACCTTAATATTTAGTAGGGGAGACTATGACAAAACCATAGAAACAAAATTTTATATGTAGACCTTTCACCCCATAAACAAAATCTATGTACAAACCTTAAAGGTGAAGGAAACAAAAGAAACAATTTTAACATATAAGTAGACATGTGACCAAAAGATAAGTAGAGGCAACAAAAGAAACAATTTTAGTCTATAAGTAGGTATTTGACTAGAAGAAAAGTAGTAGGAAACAATAAGAAATTTAGCATATACGTTGACATTTGACTAGCAAATAATATAGAGAGGCTGCCATGACAATGAATTATTTCTGCAACATTTGGTGATTTTTCGAAAAAAAATTGTTGTCCCTCTTTGTTGCACTCTATAGTTTTACCAACTTTTCTTGTTGTATGTTTTGCATTGGAATGTCAAAATCACCTTGTTGCCACAATTGTTATGTAATTTAGTTTCTTCTAATGCATTCGATATTTCATCCAAGTCCTACACCTCTTGTGTAGATTGACCATTCATATCCAATTCCAAGATCATATTTGGATCAAGAATCATCTAGTCCCATTTACTCATTAATTTCCATCTCTGTTTTGACCTCCGATGACTAAGATTCAATCTCAATTATATGATAATGAAAATCTACCATGTCTCATAGATGAAGCCTATATCTTGCTTTGGTTGATTGGGAATACCTTAACAAACTGAATATGTTGTTAAAACTCTTATTTAAGAATTTGGGGAGGCGGTAGTTGAAAGACTTGATGTTGTACTCAATGAAAAAAGGCAAGAGCTTGGAAATTAGATAAGGGTAGTGGCAGAGCGATTCTTTGCAATGGAACATGAGATAGAAAGGTAGTGGTAGACAATCCAGTTTTTGCAGGAATAACTAGCAACACAGAGGGTAGTGTTACATGATAATTGGATAGGGATAGTGAAAATGGTTGTCTCATGGGTTTATTTATTAGCCTTAGCACTTAGGCAAGCAGAACACTTTTTTTCTACTCAAATCAACAAAATTGTTGATAAATAAAGTTGGTACAAATTATCTTCAAAATTTAAATTACAAAGAACTCAAAATCTTCAAGTACACATTACAATAAATTAAAAAATATTCCATAATATAGATCCATCTTTTAAACTTTAAAGAGATGAAATGTGAAGCAAAAATTTTAATGTGACTTATTCTTTACAACATTTTTGTCTTAAGCTATTTTAAAGTTTTGTTCTAATGAGCAATACATATTTTCTTTTTCAAACTTTGATGAGCAATACATATTTTGTTTTTCAAACTTTGAAGAGATGAAATGTGAAACAAAAATTTTGATGTGACTTATTCTTTATATCATTTTTGCTTTAGCTATTTTAAAGTTTGTTCTAACCAGCATAAATCTATCTCCCTTTGATGGAAAAAGAGACATATTCTTTATATCATTTTTGTCTCAACTATTTTAAAATTGGTTCTAACATTTTAAGTTATTTCAAAATTTGTTTCAATGAACAATAAATCCATAATCCAAATCTTACAAATTCAATGCTTTTTGTTCTTTGAATGCTTAAACTATGAAAACGTGTTAACATAATTAGGATACACTGTAACATAAGGGTGAAGCCAATAATGCATTTATGAAACTCCAATATAGAAAAGGAGTGGACTACTTCATACATTAACTTTATAGTGAATATATTGATCCACTCATAGTGAGACATTCATGCCAAAGAATTGCAAATTCTAGTCTAATGAGAGATCCCACTTGAAATTGTCTAAATAAATAATAATAGATATTATTTCTTCCTTAACATAATAACAGAGTTAAAATGTACTGTAACATAAGAGTAAAGCCAATAATGCATTGAGCAAACTCCAAAGGCTTCTTTATATGTTAACGTCTAGTGAATGTATTGACCCACTCTTCATGCCAAAGAATTGCAAATTCCAGTCGAGTGAGAAATCCCACTTAAAATTGCAAATTTCCAGTTTAGTAATAAATCATATATATTATTTGTTATCATGGCCACCGAAAAGAACATGGTCATCTTAAAAAAAATTCTCAAATTCTGGCATACATCATCAGAATGATACCAACTTCACACGCCAAGACAAAAACGCTACCACCAATAATTCAGAACATTTGTTTAATCATTTCCAACTTCTCAAACCTGAAAATTTATTAGCTGTTTATGCATCCATACATAGAAGCAAATCTTAGACTCAACTATATATTCAGGATCATATCTACAAATAACGAACTTATAATTTGTCTATTTTCATAACCACATATTGTTGCGTGAAATTCAATGGTTTTCAATTATAATTTAGTAGTTCAATGGATGGTAAACTAATAAGAGCAAATACAAAAAAATCATATATCTAATCACTGCAACATAATAAGAATGAAATGGGAAAACAAGAAAGAATCATGGTCCCTAGTCCCGCTCTATCTCTACTAAGCATATGCGTTGTTTTACTTGTAAATCAAGTATGTAGATGGAAATTTCCTTGCTGCAGCAAGACACAGGAATCGACTGTTTTACTTATAAATCAAGTATGTAGATGGAAGTTTCTTTGTTGCAGCAAGACACAGGAATCGACTGTTTTACTTATAAATCAAGTATGTAGATGGAAATTTCCTTGCTGCAGCAAGATACAGGAATCGACTCACACACAAGTACAAGATCTCCGATTATCATTCTTCAAAAGAAGAGTAGATAATGATTTGTTGAATCATTCTCTCTCTTTTCAATGTTGCACTTCCATTGAGGGAAATATTGAGGTGAAAGAAATTTAACGTTGTCAGTGACACTTCTTGTTTAGAAGGCATTCACTGAAGGGGATCTCCAAAGATACCCTTGCTCTGAGAATCCATAATGTCGTCTTCTTCATGTCTTTAGCTTAAAAATCACTTGTCTTTAGAAACCAATTCAACCATAATGTCTTCAGAAACCAATTCAACCAATAATGTCTTTTTCTTCATGTCTTTAGCTTAAAAATCACTTGTCTTGAGAAGCCAATTCAATCCAGTCCTGACAATGCGAAAATTTGGTTGAGTTATTTTGTCAAACAATTGACTTCATATTAGACAATTAAAATCTCTGAGAGGGAAACTTCAGAGCTTACAGCTGGGACAAATACTCCTTTCAGTTTGAATCTTACATATTGAATCTTTTATCACTAGAGAAGACACCAGTAAGGCCATAATAATATGGCACAACGAGAGCAAGGGAGGCTGCAAAGGCAACAATCCCTGTCTGCAGTTCCTAAGTTTTTGACATTAGATCACCTTAACGGCGTTGCATATAAGAGCTTAATAGAAACCCTGACAGTGTAAATGCGCAGTGAATCATATTGACAAAACAAGAGAAAAAAAAATAAAATGGAAAAAACTTGCATCACCCGCGCATTACAGGTTATATTTATCCAGACAGAGCAGTTGCAGACATGTGCTTCAAAGTGTATAGATATATCAGCACAACCCAAGCCCTGACATTCTAGCAAGTCTTAAAACTGGGTCATTATATTCAATCCAGTCCTCATACAGGCTAGACATTGCGAAAATCTGGTTGGGGTATTTTGTCAAACAATTGACCTCATATTGGACAATTAAAATCTATTGACAGAATGAGAGGGCAACCAACTGGGACAAATACTTTTTTCAGTTTGCATCGACACCCAGAAGCCCAATTGTGGTTTTGCATGGTGGATCGCAGCAATTGCTTCGCGGGATGTGAGGCTATTCATCTTCCCAAGCATTTCCAGCAAACATCAGACGCAAAGCCTTCGCCCACAGACTGGAGAGGCATCCAATCTCCAACTTCTCCGAACACACCAGAGAACTCTTCCAAAGAATTTGAGCAGGTAGAAACTTGTAACACTGACTGCATCGTCTTCTATTGGAATTCCTGAAGGAAATCGGTGAAGTATGGAGCAGGGGGCATCCACTGATTCACGGCGGAGGGCGTCCAATTCAATTGGATCGCTTCCAGTGGCAAGAGCCGACCGAGTATTGCCGCCTGGTTGGGCATTATAATCTGTCTAGTTATCCTCTGAATCTGAGTTATCCTGATAATTCATCCGTTTCTATCGACTTCCTAGGTGTGGAGGACGAAACCGTAGGGATCTAAACCTATCAGAAGATAAGTAATCCGCGGACAGTTTAATGGTGATAAGTTATTGACGACAGATTAATTATGCTCCGATAACTTGTCAGTAAATAAGTTATCGTGTAGAACTTCTCAGTTTCGAAGTTATCATTGGATAAGTCCTCTTCGGATAACTTATTAGTATATAACTTATTTGTATATATTTTATCAGTGCATAACTTATCTGTATATAACTTATCTGTACAAAACTTATCAACGATAACTTATATGTACAGAACTTATCAGTGATAACTTATATGTAAGAACTTATCAGCAATAACTTATCGTCTATAACTTATCAGTGATAACTTTTCGTATATAACTAATAGTTACCAAGTTCGAATTCGAATTCGATTCGATACGTTAAAAATTCGAATAAAAAAAATTTAATTCGAAAAAAATTCCACAGTATACATCTTAATTTTTATTTTATTTATAAAAACAATATTTTTTATATTTTTTTTTTCTAAATTTATTTTAAATTAAAAATCATACAAAACTTCTATATTTCAAAACTTATTTTTTAAAAATAATTTCCTAATTTAAACACTTATTCATCTATAATATTCATAATAATAAATACAAATACATTTAACAAATATATAATAACCTACCAAATCGATCAGTCTAACAAATTCTTTCTTTACCTATTTTCTAGGCTCTTAAGTGGTAAATTGGTGAACTTTCACATTTTACTATGATTTTTAAAATTTGCCAGATTTTTAAGCTTTCTTATTCCTGAGTGATTTTTACTAGTCGATCAGTCTAACAAATTCTTTCTTTACCTATTTTCTAGGCTCTTAAGTGGTAAATTGGTGAACTTTCACATTTTACTATGATTTTTAAAATTTGCCAGATTTTTAAGCTTTCTTATTCCTGAGTGATTTTTAAACTAGTAAATTTCCTATTTCACTATGTTTTTTTAATGTTCTTTCCTTATCCGTGGACGCCATACAAGTTCCAAGCTTCATAAATTAAATCGGATGCCACAGCCATCGAAAAACAAGTAATGATGCAGAGTCTTGGCAGAAGTGCTGGAAGATTGTTGATGTTGAGATTGTGCTGCAAGGACCACAGCCTGTGAGCATTGATCTAGTTCAACTCTAAGCTGCAACTCTGTCCAATTGACAACTTTGAAGTTGGCACTACGCTTTTGTTGAATGGACTCTTCTGCATGGAGGAGACATTATTAATGGCTGATTTTAGCAAAAGTTTATATGAAGCTGGAGATTTACTTCTGGAAGATCTCACAATAATCCACTCACCATGTGGACTTGTGATCCAATCAGGCCTATTAGTAGCATCTTCAAATTTACAAGCTGTGACTAGTGCCATCACTCTGTCCCACTCTATCCTTTGGAGGTCTTGAGCATTGCCTAACTAACCTATTCACCTCTCCCATTGCATTCCCCTATTGGGCTTGATACGCTGAGTTACAAAATGGGAGTCGTCTGAAAAGTGTAGGAATCCCATAATTGGTTCTTAAAATCTAAATGACTAGTGGGGATCCTGAATCACTAATGGCCTCCTCTGCCTCCATGGCAGAGTAATCCTCATTTAAGAAAGCACTGCGATGGTCCACCTCTTTTCTGAATCTCTCTAAAAGCATTTTTCCAGGAAATCCCAGATATGAGGTGAAAGCCATGCAAGTATCTCAGGCACCTTCTCCGTGCATCCATGATCTCAAGCTGCTGATAGTTCTTATTGAATGAACAAGTGTCCGTGTGGGTAAACTATGTAACCTTTATCAATCAAACCTGAGAAACGAATCGAATTTGGATGAACAGTACAGTATTCGTACCGAATTCACGAATTTTCGTATTTTTTTGCCCGATTCGGGCGAATTTAGTAAGTATGATATAATTATCAGCGATAATTATCGTATAACTTATCAATGATAGTTTATTGACAAAATTATCACTTATCAGCAATAAGTTATCAGTGATATCTTATCTGTATATAACTTATCACTTATCAGCGATAACCTATCGTCTATAACTTATCAGTCATAACTTATCGTCCATAACTTATCAGTGATAACTTATCTGTATATAACTTATCGCGATAACCTATTGTCTATAACTTATCAGTCATAACTTATCGTCCATAACTTATCTGTATATAACTTATCAGCGATAACCTATCGTCTATAACTTATCAGTCATAACTTATCGTCCATAACTTATCAGTGATAACTTATCTGTATAGAACTTATCAGCGATAACTTATCATAAATGACTTATCAATGATAGCTTATCTGTAAGAACTTATCAGCGATAACTTATCATCAATAACTTATCAGTGATAACTTATCGTAATAACTTATCAGAGATAACTTATCTGTAAGGACTTATCAGAGTACCTTATCAGTGATAACTTATCAGTAATAACTTATCATCGATAACTTATCGTCCATAAGTTATCAGCCATAACTTATCGACCATATCAGTGATAACTTATTGTACATAACTTATCTGCGATAACTTATCCTATATAACTTATAATGATAACTTATTCCCCAATAACTTATCTGCTGATAACGTCTCACAAAATTGGAACTCTACTTATCCACCCGATAACTTCTCTGTCAATAACTTATTTACTGAAAACGAATTGCACTTATTCGCCCGGGACTTATCGGCCCTGCTGCTTTGAGCACTGCGCTTTTCAACGATGGCCTCAAGCTGTGAAATGCAAGGCAATGACGATGCTCAATGGTGTTTGCCAGGAACTGTCATGGTCACAACTACCAATTTGCCAGGAACTGTCATGGTCACAGCTACCAACTTCTGCCCGCCAAGCAACGCTTTCCCACCCCTGCAACACCTCGATATGGCCGAGCCCGCTTATCTGAAGATCGCCAGGTACAGGAGTAGGATCGTCCCCATCGTCAAGCAAAACCCAAGCTCGAAACCTGCAACTTCAATGGAACCACCTGTAATTGACAAATCCTTTGCTTCGGTTTGTTTGATGGAGCCAGCCAGGGAAACCTTGTGCCATGTGGGGCTGGTGGAGTTCTTTTCATTTCTGATGATCTTTCTTACTCTCGAAATCAGAATGGGTAGAGGAACAAACATCTTTGCAGAAATACAAGTTATTCTCAATCTTCTGAAGCGGGCTTCAGTGAACGGCATAGGCAGGCTCCAAGTATTTGAGGACTTTAAACTTGTTGCATGGTTGAAAGGGAATTACAGGTTGCAGAACTCATCACTGAGGCCTTTGCTTGAACGGACTGTCCTCACTACACGTTAATTCTTAGACGCAACCACATTAGGAGGTCAATGCTAAAGCAGACTCTCTCTAAACAGGCTGTTGCTGGTTCCATTGGCTCTCTGCTAGTAGAGGAAGAAACGGGGGTCAATGCCTCTGATGATCTCTAGTTTTACTTTTTCCACTGGCTGCTCTGTTTTTTCAGGATATGATTGTTATCATTTCTGATGATAATGTGGAAGATTTGAAGTCGACACTTGTTACCATCAAGACAGGGTCTATTTATGCGTTTATTTCAGAACTATTGGGAGGTTTTGTAAAGGCTTCAAAATCTGTTCTAGGTTTTAAGGGCACAGCCCTTTATTTGAATATGTAGGTTTCCATTTGATCATTTGAATATGTATGTTGCCATTTGATCATAGGGTAATCTATGAAGGACAAGTTTTGCTATCCTTTACTAGTAGTCTTTTGTTCTTTATATGAGTAGTCGATGGCCTTTTGGGGGTGGCAACTACTATATCCTCTTGAAATAAAGTTATGATTTTATCTTCCAAGAAAATCAAAGGTCTAACAAACTTTTAACTTAGTTGACTCAAATGTGTAAATAAGCAATTATATGACTGTATGATTACCAAAGCCTGCTCGTAAATCTTGCTTCTTTTGCTCAAGGATATGGTCATATTATTGATAAACCAAAACCGAAAGAACTAGGCTATTTATCAGAGATTAGAATGGTTTATGGTGACTAAGCAGATGTCTATTCCAGAGTCCAGACAGAAGAAGGGTAGAACAAAAGAAATGCTATGGCAGGTATTCAGCAGGAATATGTAAATATAATAGGAAATGAACATGATATCATGGCATGTTTTGTAAAGAAACTTTAGGTGTACATTCCAAAATCCGTAAGGAAAAAATACATAGCATTGAGCAAATAGCATAAAACGATTTTACTGAGTCCTTTGAACATACAGCAAACCTATGGGAAATCTGTTTTAAAATATCATAGGTATGCTAGATCTGTTCTATAAATACCGTAGCTCTCAAATTTCTTTTTTTATCCATCTAAGCTTGTTCATACAAGGTTATGATAAAATGGTAATCGTTATGATAACCTTGTGTGTAATGGAATTACTTAATATTTATGACGATGATGATTGTTAATATCTACTAAAGACCAACTTCGGTCTATCCTGGTAAAGAATTTCTTAGTTTGCTTTAGAACTTTATTTCTATACTCCGAAAAATAGGCCTCATCCTTCTTTTTCTCTAATAAACCTCATGTGATGCTGAGGAATCTCATGAGATGTTTGAGATACAAAGGAAACCCTAAATTAATTTACAATGAAGACAGATATTTGTGAAACCATTACATTACCCTGCTCCTCCAGCTAACAATGATCTGGGGGCCTTCCAGGTTTTGATCCATTATAATCAACATACAAGCTGCATACACTAAGCAGAAGCAGAATCTACATTTAAATTGCAGAGTAAATACTGAATCTCATTTACAAGAATTTAAGTTTGGAGATTGTAAATACTAAACATCAGAATAGCAAGTAACATTTAGATTGTTTTATATTATGTTGATGCTAACATGTAAAGAACCCACATGTAGACAGAATTACCATAACCCAAGGCATAACATCACATTTTCGTCTTTCGGTTTAGCACAGTAGCTAAGACTACATTAGGCTAGATCGTGCATCAGCAGAGGTAGTTAGCCTTCAAGATAGTAATCAGAAAAGGTACGGCTAGAGTATTCAGCATGAAGAAAGAGAAACAAATATGAGATAAAACAAGAAATCACCCCAGGTCACATACAAGAAGAATAAAGGATGATGTTTTCAGGGGCTTTGAGAGTGCACTGAAGAAATTCATATGAATAATCCGCATATTACTTAAATACAATGGCTTTATCAGTTGTCTTTATACATAGAAACTAAACCTATAATTCTTTGGTAAATCTGTCTGTAATATCATAGCTCTGCTAAATCTGTTTTGAAATATTAGAGCCCAGCAATTCAAGATCTGTTTGGAAAAGATCTGTCCAGCAATTCAAGCCCTAGGGGAAAAACAAGATAACTAAGATGTTTCAAGATAACTATGATGTTTCAAGAAGATAACTAATAGTGCTAGACTATACTGTTAGAGACAACTTTTATGTTGATGTTGGAGATATGGATGTGTTCCTTGGTATGCAACGTTGTTATTCTTTAGGTACTCCACTGTAGAATTCCCTCTATAAATTTCCCAAATTGGTCACTGGAGTTTTATGTGATTTTTTAAGGTGAAGCCTTTTGACAAGAGTTTGTTGCGGGACTGCTGTAGATGTAAAAAATTTTGTTTGTAGCTTGAACAATAGCATATAGTGACGCAACTATATAAGAAGACTTCAGGCCAGATATTAAGATAGCAGATTGCATTCAGAAATGATTTGAGCCGCTGATATATATTGCATTAATAACAAACTGAAAGCTGCACATCATCATTTAATTCAGGTTAAGATAGTACATCACAATAGGAACAATAGTGGAACCTGGTTTGTACACGGAGAATTGCCCTCAGTACAACTTCAGCAAAGGTGATGAATAACCCCTTATTTCTGATCTTTGCACTCTGTTACAGCCTTCCAAACACTACAGGAGCACACTCAGCCTTTGATACGAACACATAGCAGATGGGACAACATTCAGCCTTAACCAGCAAAGAATACCAGCCTTACAGGCCTAGCACTCAAACACATCAACATTTGAGCAACCATCTCAGAGATACTTCGCTCAGCCACTCCACAGACACGCACAAGTAAATTCTACCCTCAGCCACTTCACATTACATAGCACACGTTGTTTTCTCCGAAATCTGGCACTGCCTTAGAATCACTACTTTGTTCACTGTTTGGAGATTATGGTAAAAAACTTTCCATTCTTCTTGACAACACAACATCTTCTTTATGTTCGTGTTTATATAATCAGTCTCATTTTCAAAATATTTACATCCCTTCCTATCTGTTTCTAAATCCCTCAGTTTATTGGATAAGAAGATATAGTATCTCTTTGCCTTTAAAGCATGACATTAGATATCTGGTGTCAATTTCTACAATGAACTTACCTGACAGATTGAGAAATCAATCCCGAAGTATGCTTCAATTGTGTCAGTCTCACACATCTGAGTTGCTGGATTGCATTACCATTGCTTTATTTCAAACCCAATCATCACTCATATTTCAAATTATACTTGTTCCACTAATTGTCAGTGGAACTAGATTCATTGATCTCAAATTACCCGAGAAGAATAGTGGGGGCCCTACTCCCCTGGCAGATTCAAGTTGGCTGGCCACACCGTTTTCCTACAGTCTAATTTGCAAGTAGGTAAACAGGTACTGCTCCATAGGCTAGGCAGTCAATGCTTTCCTTGACTGGAGATAGACTGCTTTCTTGCCGGGATAATAGATAGCTGGTTGGATAGAGAGACCGGACCTTCCTAGAGAGACTAACTGGTCAATCAGCTAATGAGCTATCCGAACTTTGAAGACAAACCTTGCTTATAGGAAATTTAGAAGAGTCACAAAAGGATAGGTTGATGATGCTTTATAGAAGAAAAAAAATGAAAATACAATAAGGATCCCATGTTACTTATCTGTTTTACAAGAACATCCTAGAGAGTTTATCCTTCTCTATATCAGGGGTACAAATCTGCACCATGAATATGTGGGTTTATATCCTAAGGGTTTTTAAGTTCAGAAGAAAAAAAAAATCACAAACGGAGCCCTGCAGTTAACTGTGCATTATTTGGTCATGAAAATCCAAGTGGTAAAGACGAAAATGTGATGTTAACTGTGAAATAATGCAGTTAACTGTGCATTATTTTGAACATGCCCTCTTCATGATTTGTTGATATTCACTGAACGATGTTCTATCTTTTTATGCTTGTGATAAAATGTTAACTGTACTATTGCCCAAATCAACGTCGGTTGTTATCTTTTAGTTGTGTGTTCGGTGAAAGTGTTTATTTTGATCTTGTGTGCTTGTGTATATATGCGTGTTGATGTTCCTGGTCACATATAGTTTATGGCATGCTAGGATAATGATGGTGTTGATTAATTTTCAAAATTTTAGTGTGGATGCTTTTTTTTTTTAGGTTGTTCTACAGTTCTGCTTCCAACCAAGATTGTCCATGCATTGAACCTCAATGTGGAAGACATAAATTCTCAGCCAAGCACACAATGTGGTATTTTTCCAAGCATGCAATTCTCTTCCAAGCACACAATGTGGTCTTTTGCGAAGCACACAATGTTTATCTATACAAATATTTTTTGTTGTAAAACACATCATGGAAGTGATGGTCATGGTTGAAGGCTTGTATTTTATCTAGTCCATCGTTTTCCAACTTCCAGTTGTACAAGCAAGTGATAAAACTGTGATAGATTAATTTACCCTTTGTATAAGCATCATTACATGAAATGATGCTCTGGAAGCACAAGGGAAGTATTATTCAATACTGTGGCAGTTTCCACGGTCTTGAGGAAACAATTCTAGCATTTTGTAATAAATTGAATATAATGAAATCCATTGCAGTGAATTTTTTGTTAGCAATCTGTTATTTTTCTAAACTTTTGATGTTCAGCTCCACTCCATTTGGTAATCAATAAAATACAAGTTTAGGAGTTCTTTGATGGAACCTCAGAAAAAGGCACTATTGTGAGTAATTTGCATCCGTCTGGAAATCAAATTGTTGAAACAATTGCAGGGTCGGGAGCTAGAACAACTATGAATAATTCATGACATTAAGGTTTCTGCTCAAATGTGCTTTGAACAACAATGTTTCATAATTCATGACATTAAGGTTTCTGCTCAAATGTGCTTTGAACAACAATGTTTCTCAGCTGCAGCTGTTTAGGGCTTCTAGATTGTTAATCAGTTGGATGAATGGCAAAGGACAGCTGCACAAGATTTCTTTAAGACTTTGGGTGATCATTTAAAATAAGTTGCAAATTCATTTCAGCCTGTTACTGACACTGATGTCTTTAGAGACCAAAATATGACAGCAGCCGCATCATCAAAGAGGGACCACAAGTAGTTGCAGGGAAAATTATAATCAAAGAGAACATGATATAGTGTTATATGCTTCCTCATTTTGTCACTGCTGTAAACTTTCGGTGGATTGCTTTGTTTGCTAATAATGTTCAATTTGTTTTAAATGGAGGCAACAAATATTTTGGGTAAAATATGAGAAATGTGATTTGCAGAGCTACAACTTTTCATTTAGCTGGAGAGCCTATTTAGGGGTTAGTAGGTATTTCGTGTTTGTTGTTGAATTTTTGTAATCTTTTTTCTGGCAATTTTGTGATTGATATAGTTTACTCAAATTAGTAATTGTTTTATGCATTCTTTTAATATTTTTTAAGATTTGGGTGGTATGGATTTTCACATTTATTATTTTGTTACTGTGGTCAGTGCCTATGATATTATTTAGAATAATTGACGGGTGAAGAATTTTTAATTTGGCCAAAATGGAGGCCAATATCTATTTTAAGTGGGCTTTTGACAATTGTTGCTAGGTTCTCTAAGTCATCTTCTCAAGTGCTATGTTGATCTCCTTTCCATGGTAGATCCATGTTTATATTAGAAGAATAGTAATATCTTAATGGCACTGTGTCTCAAACAAATGTTGTATTTCATTGTTAACAAGTAATATCTGGTAACCGGTGGATGTGTTAATCAAAGTTCCTTCATAGCTTTAAAGGTTTGGATCACCGGTTTATATGTATCTAATATCTTTCTACTCTCAAGTAAATAATTGGATGGTTGGTTTGTACATTGAACATATACAAAATCTTTAAAACAATGGGGTAATATAATGGCCATTTATACATAAAATACAAGATATTTACGCTAACCCTATTTCATTTTAATATTTGATTGATTGCAATGTCATCATAAAAAAAAGGCACTCATCCATTATTAGTCCATCCAAAAAGGTAACAAAATTCTGCAGAGGCATTCCATATATGGCTTTTTCAATAACATACAGTTATAAATAAACAATAACATACCGAACAGAAGCTAGCCAGGAGTTCCTTTCAAACAAATATATACAAAGCGAAAGCTTGGCATTTTCATCTTACATGCTATAGTCTCATCTCCTCTCCATTGAAATCATCCCACAAGTGCTTGAACTCAAGTAGGCTTCTCTTGACCATAGATACTTGGGACAAAATTGTGCCACGATGGTCTAAAGCCATTAAGAGAAATCTGAACTAGCTCATTATCCTCAATTGTGTCTCCGACTGCTACAATTTGATCTCTTAGTTTTGCTATCTTCATGATATAGCTTGTCATTATATTTGTCTTGCTCATGCAGTTAATGCTGAGCTTGTTCTTTAAGAACATATTTTTGGATACATTCACACTTTGTTATAAGGTTCCCAAGTCATCATACATCTCTTTTGCAGTGTTCTTCCTGATGATATGAGGGATAAAGTGATATTCACTAATTCCTAACAGGATTCGCTTTGCTACCACTGCCTTCCTTTTGTGTTCTACCAGATCTTGGGGACCTGTAGGTGGCACAGCCACCTACTCAACAAGTTACCACAAATCTGCGATTTTTAAAATAAACAGTTATCTCAACATTCATGGTACAAATGACTTTCTTGCATATCGGGAGTCTCCATTGTTACAACATCAAAGAAGCTACACTTTACAATCATTAGATCAACAAGGGCTTCTCACCCCACAACTTGTCTTAGGTCCATGTGCCAATCATTGGCACAATTCACTTAGATCACTAAAGTTTGGAACACTGGCTAACACATACTATAGAAAATATATAACTAAAACTCACATTTCTGTCCTAAATCACAGTGCTGTTAATAAGCAGGAATATAAATTACAACATACTAAATCATTGTTAAAAGCAAAACAGAAGCTCAATAGATGAACTTTCAAAACTTGTTATTTCTTTCTCATTAATTCTGAACTGGAATTTGTTATAGGAAAAATACAACAGGGTAATTCATTGCTTGTTGCTGAACTAAATGAATGAGCCTATACCCTTGCTTTCTACTTTATAGACGAAGAAGAGTAAGCCCAATGAATCTGGACACATGTACAACAACGCATCCATTGGAGATGGATCTGAAGCATTCAAACATGGATCCTCTTAGAGATCTGTACCCTTATCTGTATGTATGCACTTAACTAAACTTACACTTAATCTACATTTAGAAGACGGATTAATAAAATGAAATTAACACATGCGACTGTGTGTGCCCTTGGGTTATGGTAATTCTGTCTACATGCGGGTTCTTTACATGTTAGCATCAACATAATATAGAACTATCTAAATGTTACTTGCTATTCTGATGTCTAGTATTTACAATTTCCAAACTTAAATTCTTGTAAATGAGATTCAGTATTTACTCTGCAATTTAAATGTAGATTCTGCTTCTGCTTAGTGTATGCAGCTTGTATGTTGATTATAATGGATCAAAACCTGGAAGACCCCCAGATCATTGTTAGCTGGGGGAGCAGGGTAATGTAATGGTTTCACAAATTCCTGTCTTCATTGTAAATTAATTTAGGGTTTCCTTTGTATCTCAAACATCTCATGAGATTCCTCAGCATCACATGAGGTTTATTAGAGAAAAAAAGAAAGATGAGGCCTATTTTTCAGAGTATAGAAATAAAGTTCTAAAGCAAACTAAGAAATTCTTTACCAGGATAGACCGAAGCTGGTCTTTAGTAGATATTAACAATCATCATCGTCATAAATATTAAGTAATTCCATTACACACAAGGTTATCATAACGATTAACATTTTATCATTACCTTGTACGAACAAGCTTAGATGGATAAAAAAAGAAATTTCAGAGCTACGGTATTTATAGAACAGATTTAGCATACCTATGATATTTTAAAACAGATTTCCCATAGGTTTGCTGTATGTTCAAAGGACTCAGTAAAATCGTTTTATGCTATTTCCTTGTGGATTTTGGAATGTACACCTAAAGTTTCTTTACAAAACATGCCATGATATCATGTTCATTTCCTACTATATTTACATATTCCTTCTGAATAGAAGAACCTGCCATAGCATTTCTTTTGTTCTACCCTTCTTCTGTCTGGACTCTGGAATAGACATCTGCTCAGTCACCATAAACCATTCTAATCTCTGATAAATAGCCTAGTTCTTTCGGTTTTGGTTAACAATAATATAACCATATCCTTGAGCAAAAGAAGCAAGATTTACTAGTAGGCTTTGGTAATCATACAGTCATATAATTGCTTATTTATTTCCTATTATATTTACATATTCCTTCTGAATAGAAGAACCTGCCATAGCATTTCTTTTGTTCTACCCTTCTTCTGTCTGGACTCTAGAATAGACATCTGCTCAGTCACGATAAACCATTCTAATCTCTGATAAATAGCCTAGTGCTTTCGGTTTTGGTTTATCAATAATATAACCATATCCTTGAGCAAAAGAAGCAAGATTTACTAGTAGGCTTTGGTAATCATACAGTCATATAATTGCTTATTTACACATTTGAGTCAACTAAGTTAAAAGTTTGTCAGACCTTTGATTTTCTTGGAAGATAAAATCATAACTTTATTTCAAAAGGATATAGTAGTTGCCACCCCCAAAGGCCATCAACTACTCATATAAAGAACAAAA
Source organism: Pinus taeda (assembly GCA_000404065.3). Lineage (NCBI taxonomy): Eukaryota > Viridiplantae > Streptophyta > Pinopsida > Pinales > Pinaceae > Pinus > Pinus taeda. The sequence continues at coordinate 24,072 of APFE030862080.1, forward strand.
GGCTACTAGTAAAGGATAGCAAAACATGTCCTTAGACTACCCTATGATCAAATGGCAACATACATATTCAAATGATCAAATGGCAACCTACATATTCAAATAAGGGACTGTGCCCTTAAAACCTAGAACAGATTTTGAAGCCTTTACAAAAACCTCCCAATAGTTCTGAAATAAATGCATAAATAGACCCTGTCTTGATAGTAACAAGTGTCGACTTCAAGTCTTCCACATTATCATCAGAAATGATAACAATCATATCCTGAAAAAACAGAGCAGCCAGTGGAAAAAGTAAAACTAGAGATCATCAGGGGCATTGACCCCCCGTGTCTTCCTCTACTAGCAGAGAGCCAATGGAACCAGCAACAGCCTGTTTAGAGAGAGTCTGCTTCAGCATTGACCTCCTAATGTGGTTGCCTCTAAGAATTAAACCCTGCTGTAGGGATTGACGGGTAAGCTCAGCGGTGCTCGTCTCAGCTATTATATATAAGTACTGCCCCGATTCAACACTGAGAATACAGATTCAACTCTATTATATTATATTCCCACTGAACGAGGT
>APFE030862088.1:0-31525 GCA_000404065.3 Pinus taeda
ATCACATGATTAGATGGATCTTCTCCTGACTTCCCCTCAAACTTTGGTATATCACTGGGCAACTTATTCGGCATTGGCAGCCAAAACGGAAGATAATTAATGGGATCATTCGTAAGGCGTGACAAGTTAGGCAAATCCAAAGTTGCTATAAATGGTAACTGATGGTTCGGATCCCGAAAACTTGGGGTCATAAGACCAGCCCCAGGAGGAGGATATCCAGGATAACTTGGTATCAGATTTGCATTTGGGATATTATATCCTCTTGGAAAACTAGGATTAACCGGACCATACTGGGGTCCTTGAGGTTGTTGATAAGTATACCCAGGGTACGGCTGATACCGATAAGTTGGGTTCTGCACAATAGGACCGAATTGGTATTGTCCCTAGTATGGTTGATAAGTAAATTGGGGTTGACTTTTGACAACCATACTAGGCCCAGGTTGTCCTACATGCATCGAAACTGGAGTCTAGATTGTATGTCCGGACTGAGGTAAAGAGGCCTGAGAAGTTGATATAGGAGCAGTAGAAACTGGAGCTGCTGATACTCCAGAAATAGGTGGAGTGGATTGAACAGAGGCCGCAGTAGTTGTAGCAGACGTTTGGGGTGGAGTTCGAGGTGAAGTAGGCCCAAACTGATGAGCTACCCCATGTGTAGAAGTTTGAGTAGTAGGCTGGACAGGTTGCTGGGGTGAACCAGAAATCAAAGGCTGTCTAGATTGAGATGACAACTACACATTGGGTTGCGAAGGCTGTTGATCCCACACCACATTCATTCCGAGGTATGGACCCATAACAGGTTGAGCATATTGAGGACCAAAACAAGGTTGAGTGTAAGGTTGATAATTATATGGTTCAATTCCCAGTCCTTGAACAAATGATTGACCTAAAGATGGTTGAAAACCTTGAGGTTGGTATTGACCTTGAGGTTGGTACTGACCTTGAGGTTGGTACTGACCTTGCGGTTGGTATTGACCTTGAGGCTGGTACTGACCTTGAGGCACATATTGATACTGGGGTTGACCTTGAGGTACATATTGGTACTGGGGTTGACCTTGAGGAAAATATTGCCCCGTAGGGATGTATTGTCCTTAAGGTTTCCCCCCAAGCGGTAATGGACTACCTTGAGGTTGCCCCCTAGGCGGTATTTGAGTACGTTGTGGCTGCCCCCCAGGTAGTATTGAACTACCTTGAGGTTGCGGATTAGGAGTAGTACCAGACATCATAAGGATCTCTTCGACACTTAACAGTTTAGTTCCGTTATTACCAGGAGATACTACATATTCGATGGGTTGAGGAGATGCTCCTGAAAATGCACCAGATAAAGACTGATACCCAGGAGGAACAGGAGGACCGCCATGTAAAAAAGTTTCTAGCGTCTGAGAAAACAAGGATGATTGTCTCGACATATTCAAAGGAGGATAATAACCTCTGGGTGTTGGATGGAAAGGAAATCGAGGTGGTGAAGACATGAGACCTGGATTTTCTAAGAAATTGGTCAATGAAATATAGCAAGCATCACCGCTAATGGGACTCTAGAAAATGGATTCACTTTCCCTAAGTTCGATAGCTGGTTGATTTTCAGGGATGCTTATACCTTCGTTCGGACTTACAATTTCTTCTATGGAAATGAATCTAGAAGGAAGATTCTGGGTAATGGTATTTTCTACCCTGGGTGAACTAGGACCACTAGAAGCAGGAGAAGCAAATCCCAAAGATGGAGTAGCAGCAGGTTCAGTTTCAGGTTTAGAGATTTCAGGTTCTTTGGCTAATGAACTAGTAGGAGTGATACTACCAATAACCTCGGAAAATGAAATCAGTTCAGAAATATGTTTTGTTGCTTGAACTAGATGATTAGGATGTATGATTAACGAAGACTCTCTGGCCTCCAGTGATCCAACTCTACTTTCACTAGGTGTGACAAGAGCTTGCAGCCCTTCAAGTTGACTTGGTGTAACTTCGGGAGGCTGCCCCCGAAGTTGATGGGATTGTCTCAGTAATTCAGCCACGATTAATTATTTAATTACTTCACATGGAAACAAAGAAAATCTCAAGAAAACAACCTAAGGTCTCTAAAGAACCAAAAATTTTTGAAGCACACACCTAATAAATCTAGGAGATCAAACCACACACAAACAGTATCTTTCCGGATCGAAAACTCTAGTTGGTGATGAAATCCAACTTCGCAGAATTCAATATAGAAATGGCGGTTGGAACAGTTACCCCGACAACCTGCTTAATGAAACAGACTGGCACAAGTTTCTCCACTATAACCATCTCGAGTGAAGATAACCCCCAGAGGGTCCAAGTGAGTCTAGTCGACGTCTACTCCAGGTACAGTGGGATCTTCCCTCCACCGTCACCTAGGAAAGAATCCTAAAGATTATAGCCACTAAGGTCACCAACGGAAACAAATATACCTGAGGGAACAGTCTACGATCCGATACACACGCAAGGACAGAGTAACAAACTCAATCCCCTTAAAGGCTCCTTGATATAATCCAAGGTTTACCAACAAGTGACCCCAGGCTCCTCAACAATGGTCAATCCAAGGTTTACCGTTTTTAATACGTGAATATCTTCTATCATTCCCAATGAGGAAGGATTGATTCCCACAGTGGTTCGGATATGATCTCGTGCTTCTCCTTTAAGAGGAGCTTTCCTAGAGCATAGATGTAACAATTGGAATTTCTCCCTACCGCAAGATCAACTAATTGTTTTTTTAAACTATCTTGGAGAGTTAATTACTCCCTACTCCAAGATACTAGCCTAAGCTATGTTGGTGAAAAGAGTTCTAGAAAATAAAAAGATTGCTAGATGAATTTTAATTTAAGCGTTAATTTTATTGTTTGTTTCTTAAGTCAATGGGTGCAGAGATGAAACCTTATGGTGTGAGGACTCGACTCCAAAACACTAAAAAATGCACCTAAGATGATAACAATTCCTTTTCCTTTTCAATGAATTTCTAGCTAATGAAGAGTTGAAAATGCAATGTTTTGAAAATCAAATATTTCTCTTAACATACAACTGAAAGGAAAACTTTTTGTCCTTTTCAAATAACTTAAAAAATGAGACTACTAATCACACTCATGGAAATTCCCTTTGCTTTTCAACAATCAAAAACTACAAGAACAAACAATTCTTTTAAGAGTGCTTTTAAGATTTCTAGAAAAACTCTAAAAAACTATTGAAAACAAATTTTTCAACAAGCTTCTATAATTTCTATGAAAAAGTCAAAACTATAGTCTAATCTTGAGATCTAAAGGAAAAATGGATTGAAAAGAAACTTGAAATGTTTTTAAGGATGCTTCACTTAGTTTTTTAGCTAACTAAGGATCATTTCGTTCAGCTCAACAAACTAATCGCAAACACCCAATAATGTTTTAATGAAAAATGAAATTCGAAACTTTCAATCAAGTTTAATCAAAGTTTTGCAAAAGAGACAAATGGGATGTAGCTCTCTTCAAGGATAGATTTCATAAGCTAGTCAAACTCAACAAGAAGACCAGAGAGACCAAGGTGATCTAAGGCTCTAAGGCTTCTGATCTCTGATCTACTACGAAGACCAAGCAAAAATCAATCAAACAGAAAAAACTTCTAGAAAATCACTTCAAACGCGAATGCCAATGAAAACTAACTCACAAGGAACTTTTGTCAAGACAAGTGCAAGTCTGGGCATAAACTAACAGCTATGGATAAAAACTAAACCTAACTGGGTGGATGGATCTTAGGTTTTTCAAACTTTTGACAGGGTCCGCAGGCCCCTAGTAGAACTAGGTGCGGTGCCGCCCTGTGTTACATTGTAACAGTGCAGACAGGTCCGCACTGTACCTAACTCAGAAGGTGCGGTCCTCTTCCAAAAATTCGAAAAATAAAAATCAAACTAGGATCTAACAAGTATCCAATCCCACACACATCAAGGCAAAATAAGAAATCAAAAATCAAGTTTCTCAAGTCAAAGCAAAGAGAAATCAAAAACCAAACCAAACGAGTCCCTAGTGGAGTCACCAATTTGTTGGCCGGATAAATCGTTCTTGTGGACAAGACCGATCTCCCTAGTATCGAATGATATCTAGCAACAAGGAGCACAAACAAATCTACTTTTCTCTAAACATGTTTCAATTCATAAATGAAAACTAATAGGTGTAATAGACCCTACCTCGGTCCAACACTTGTTTGTGGCAGCTTTATTCCAACAGCTTCAAGCAGTTCCCTTTAATAACCTACATACACAAACAAACGCACATCAAAGAACACCTGCAAAGATATTATAATAAAACATGTTCATTATGAAGATCAAGGAGGTCATAAAATAAACCATTAGAGACAGTTCATTGAGAAAAACAAACCTGATTGTATTAACTTTATGAATAAAAGAACCATACAACCTTTGCCTTGATGTTGCACAAGCTCTTTCCAGGGTCCAGCAGGAGTCTCCTATACTTTGACAAGCCTCACTCACTTCCCAAATGACATGAAATGTATGTGATCTGTCCTCTCACAAGATCAAAAAGGAAGTCTAATTTCCAGCAACATTTACCCTCAAGAATCTTCAGCTTTCAACCTCCCCTACAACCAGCCCAATGCCTGAATTATAGTTCAAATGGAGGAAGTTGTAGGTCCACCATTGAAGGGATAAGTTCCTCCTTCAATAGGATAAGCAGCTCATATCATGGAGTTAGCTCCCTTAGTTATGGAATGGATGAACCAAGGTGGAGTGAACTTGCCAGCACAATATTCCTTCTAGAAGTGTCCAGAAGTGACTCAAGATGAGTTTTTAAGAATGAACTCATGCCTTTTTAACTTTTACAGGGGTTCGCACCCATTACTCAACAGACAGAGCGATCATGTTTGCAGGAAACATGACTATTGGGTGTGGCACCACAGGCAATGCTAGGAGAAAGTGTGAAACCAGGATTTGAGATATTTTTAAGGTCTTTCTCCCATTTTCAAGGCTTGACATGAAGAGCTGAGGCTTGAGACTTGCATAGGAGGTATGTATGAGTGATGATGGACTCACACAAACTGTAGAGAGTCATGGTGACAATTTTTTGTGTAACAGCATGTGGCAAAGTAATTTCTAAGGTGTGATGTTTTATTAGAGACATTGTTTGATGTTTATTTTGGTTAGAAAAGGGTTTTCCCTTTCTTCTATTTGACTTTAAATTTATCATATGTAGCATGTTGAGAATTGGGAAAGATTAATCTGTGAAATTTATCTTGCAAAAAATGATGTTAAGTGAAAGGATATAGAGTTTATCCAAGCTACAGTTGGTTTTCTTAAAGGTAAAGCAACGTCCTAAAAGGATACCTAGGAGTACACCATATAAGTTTGAACATAAGTAATATATAGATTTTTTCTTTGTAGATATTTTATTTTTCCTATCCAAGATATCATAGCAAGAAAAATATTGATATTGTATAAATTGTTATAGGACCTCATTGATGTAATTTTTTCTAATGTCCTACTTGATTGATACATTCTCATGACAGGAAGGCTTTAATTATGAATTAATATGTTTCCAAAACAAATTAGGTTCAAATTTTATAGATATAAAAGATAAAAAAAATGCCAATTCCTCCATTCTATTGTTAGATGGCCCTGGTGTGGGTAGGTTACATGAAATTTGATTGGAAAAAGGATGGGAATATAATGTAGAGATCACGTATTGGATATCATTCATTTGTTGTTGGAGATCCTTCAGGAACATGAGCGATTGACTTTGGAAATACTTCTAGTAGGTATTCCTATGGATTTTAATGTTGTGATTCTTTCAACTCATGGTTATTTTGAGCAAGAAAGTCTTTTAGGAATGCTTGATAAGACATCAATGGCCAGGTAAACAATTTTTTTTTTATAATTGCAATGTCCATTCCATGATATACTCTCTTTATTCTTTGACTATATTTTGAATGTTTATTTTGATTTTTCTTTGTATTTTAACTGTGAAATTTAAAATACTTGGTGTAGTGTCCATTTAAAGAACAAACAAAGCTTGAAGATGAAATTACTATTACACGATATTGATTGAAATTCTTTTAGTTTTTCTGTGTTGAAATATTTTGATGACTATTATAAAATTTTAATTTCATGTTTTTATTTGAGAACATGTTGTTTATATACTTGACCAAGTTCATGCATTAGAGAACAAAATTTTGTTTTCAATAAAATGAAAAGAATTAGACATCACACTTAAGATTATTTGTTTTCACATATTATTTATAGCTTGAGCTTTATAGAATGTAACTTAGTTGGCATGATTGTACTTAAGCTTTCCCTAAAGGTTGAATACTAAGTTACTAAGGTGTTCTTTTCTATGGTGATGTTTATTTGTTTATACAGGTCCTCTAGCCACATAGAGGCCACTATCTCTCAACTGAAGAAAACATGTTCGAGTTTCTTTCCTGTATGGGGAGGAAAGGCTTGAAATTTTTTTATGTTGAGGTATATGTCATATAAATCCATTATATTATACTTTATTTTATATTCTAGTGTTCATCATCTCTCATGTCTTACACTTTGCACTGTATCTTCCTTTGTTTTCAAAAAAGGAACTCAGTATTGATGGTAACACTAGTAGAAAATGATGAAATTAGTTACTAGGTGACTAAAAACGTTAGTCACCATAATTATTTCAAGTGAATTACTACTATATTTGAGCAATTTTAAATGACTCAAATAAAAATCAATAACTTAAATGACTAATCTAGTTCGGGATAAAATATATGACTAGATAATAAGTGACCAAACTAAAAGTAACTAAATAAAACGACTAATTTAGTCACAGAATAAAATATATGACTAGATAATAAATGACCAAACTAAAAGTAACTAAATAAAACGACTAATTTAGTCACAGAATAAAATATATGACTAGCTAATAAGTGACAAAATTAATAATGATTAATGTAACAACACATTAAAACCATGTAAAAAACACATATTCAAACCTTTACAGGTGTAGAGCCTCCATGCATGTGTGTTAGGGAAGGTGTTTGATATCTTGTAGTTGGCTTCCCTTCAACCCCAAAGAGGCTTAGGCTATGAGTGGATTGGCTAAGCAGCCCTCATAATTCGTTCCATTGATTTTTTGGGAAATCTCAAGTTAAAGTTCAACTAGTGCTACTAGATGGTCTCAAAGGTGTTTGCTAGGGTTTTTAAACAAGGTCACTAGATCCCAATGCAACAGAGGTGTCGTGGATTTGTTGAAAAGTAAAATACATCATGTGGCACCGAATGGGTGATTTATGACTACCACCTAGAGGACTTAAACCAAATTAATTTTGGAGGTCAAAACTGCAATTGAAGAAAGAACAACACGCACATGATAATTCACACTAGAATTCATCCTCACATAATCAAGAGTTGATGAATAAAATTTTAATTCTTTGATGAAGCCAGTGAAACCAACATTACTAAACCAACATAGAAGTTTCTATTAAAATGATTAAACACAACACATTAACATACTCAATATCATTATCATAAATAGAAAAAATAATACACACACATCTATGTGCATGTGTGGGGTTCTTCTCAATAACTATCATGACCACCATTTTCACTCTAATTTAGTTTCTAATAATTCACTATATAAATATAAATTAAATAAAAAAAATGTGTGTATCAATATGGAATAAAAACTTAAATTTAGGAAATTGGTCTTTTTTACTCTTACCATATGGCATTAGTGAAACTATAACAAAGCCCTCTTTGTTTCCTTCCCTCCATATTCGTTTTAGTGATCTCTTTTCATTTTAGATTTTGCTCTACACATTTACATTTATTTTTCATTATACACATTTACATTTATTTTTATTTTAAATTTCGCTCTATAGATCCAGAGAGGTCTACGCCAGTCACTACCATCAAGCAATTTGGTGGGGTGTTTGGACAATAACGGATAAATGTGGCATCTCTGAAGGTGGTTGGACTCAGAAAACATAGGCTATAGGGGAGAATGGAACTTTTGACTTGTTGAAATATGGTCATAACTCATTTCATAGATTTGGAAGGCCTGATCCTTGCATAATCTTGTGTTTCCAATTCAAACTTTCCATGATAGCATTTACAAATCCTTTTTCACTGCTTGTTACTTGGTTTTACTTATCCATGGATCTTTTCATTTTGTTGTAATGGGCATTTTAATATTTTGGTCGGTAGTGGTTAGTTTTGGGAAGCTTAATGTTTACCGATGTTCTTTCGTGCTTCAGTAACATGGCATTGAGATGGGAAACAAATATTAGTCAAGCTGGAAAGGGAAAGAAAGTAAGCATAAGAAGTAAAGGACATAGATACCAAGATACAACAAGATAAGGAAGGACACAATCCTTGGCCTAGGAATTTAGGGTAAGAACAGATTCATAAGCATAACAAATTACATAAGGAACCGATTAGAGAGCAAAACCGCAATGAAACTAACATACCGGTTGTGCACCGAAAAAGGAAGGAAAAGGACAATATAATAGTATATATCTAGGAATGAACTATTGCAAGATCAAATGAATAAACTCCACATCCCAGAGAGGCAGTCCATCTTATGCCCTATTCCATATATTCATTCATGGACTCTGAGATGCACGAGGAATCCAAAGAAATTATAGTTAAATCCTTAATAACATCCATAAAACGAATTGATATAGGTTACAACTACTCCCACAATCTTGTCTCTCAGTGGTTGGAAACTTTCAACCACTCTCATAGGCCTATATCCATGCGATCGGGGAAAGAGATAGTCAAAACCCAATCAAACCTCCTTAGATCTCTGCTAAACTTTAGGAACACTTTCACAACTCCTAAACACACCTCTAGGCCTTTGTGACAAGCCCTTAACTGATGCCATAAACTGAAAACCTCTACAAGAAGTCAGTGACATGCAATCCCTAGTCTACCAAACTCCTCATCATGACCAACAGATCAAGCTCCTCAAGAAACAATAACAACCTGTCCAAACACTTGCAGCACCTACAATAATATCTCTAGCACTTGTAGAAACATTTCCAACACTTCTAGTAGCAACATCAACTCATCCAACTACCTCCAACAGCAGTAGAGGCGTGCCCAACACATGTAAAAACATCTCTAATGTTTCCAACACATGTAGAATCATATGAAACACTTGTATCAAGAATCCAACCACCTGCAGTAGCAACATATTCAACATATGTAGCAACAACAACCTATGGAAAATCAACATAACATGCCCTGCAGCCGTCCCTATCCATCCTCCAAATCTTGTAGTAAATAATGTCATAACCATGTTGACATCAATGCAAACCAATAAGAACAACCAACTAAACACTACAACAAACAAAGCACTCATCATCAAATTGACAACACCATGACTATGTTTACATCAATGCCAACAAGCCATACCTTTGGTGTTGACATCAACCTCAACGTGATCTCCAACATCTGAGCTTGATCTCCATACACTCCAACTTTGAAGGTGCAATTTTGAAGCTAATATCCACAATCCAAAATATATCCCCCTTTGACACCAATGGGAAAGGTCCATACCAACACAAAAGAGTAGTACCAATAATGTGCTAGATGAGAGAAAGTAATCCCTGTGTCATTCTCAACACCATACTGATGCAACCCAAAGATGCCTCCCCTGCAAGGTAAGAAATGTGAAGCAAGGAACTCAACTACCAAAATGTCGCTGGCCACTATCATACAATCTCTAAAACTAAACATACCCCCCCTAAGCATGTGATAGAGTTACAATCACACTCTCTCTGTTGTTGTAGCAACACATTTTCTACACTACTATGATACACAATCATGTGTAATAAAGTACCATGCAATACAGCGCTTCATGGAGCAAATACATGTTTGTGAAAAGTACATAAGACTGACATATGACTCCTCTACACCTATCATCAACCAACACTTCTATGGTCCCAAGTTTACATCATGCACCCAATGTAATGAGCCTACATCAATCATATACAAGATAATACATGACACCCATTAGCCCATACATAACTAATTGATACATGTCACAATACATACTAGACACCATGGGTATCTTTATGAGAAATATGCCAACACGATAAACAATAAAGGTACATGGATTTTACATTTGCATGTAAGTGTGCTCTCCTCTATGCATACCATAATACTATGATATAACATGAAATACATGGCCTCCATGCAAATATGTATGTTCCATATAGTAGCAACAATAACAATGCAATACATGACATGTGCATCAAGTACATGGGCCCCATGAACAATGACATAAGATCTCCATATGTAGTAGTAGCAACAAAGGTATTGAAAACACCACATGCTAGTGCATGGCACCTCAACATCTTGGCCATGTCCATCCCAATAATGAATATCCTACAACAAAATCATGATAACCACTAACAACCACCATGGTCCACATAGGAATTAGCAACAAAATCAACTAACAATGACAACATAGAAATATGTAATGGAAGAAACAACAAATATATATCCTCATCATATCAAAGCATCCATGAAACTCAACAACCAGCAATATATTATATCATCAACTCAATTCATGACAATTAGACCAATATGAAGCAATAACATCACTATCAACATGTGAACCAATACATGCAATCTCTCCAACAACATCAAGATATGGCCAATATGCAATGCATCTGAGCAACAAAATTAACTCTTCATCTCAAATATCCATCAACTTACATTCTCTCCCCATGAGGGAAAAATCCAAGTAGCATCAATATAAACCCATCACAATATTGTAAATAACATAAAAACACCATGCAACACCAACATCATGATTTAGCCATATAAATGCATTGTATCACATCAACATCAAAACATTATAAGAAACAACATACTTTCTCCATAAATGAGAAACAATCATCATGTTTCAGCCATCCAAATACATATCAATAGCAGTATTATACATCTAAAATAGAAAACATGAGCAATAAAGTGCATACTCTATGTGATGCAACTCTAGCACATCATTTCATCTTCATAGCAACAATACATGGGATTTATCTATCAAAGGAAATACACAAATTATGTCATGCAAAACATATGATTTTGCAGCTATATGGCAATATCAACAAAACTTCTTTCCTGCAACACAATCATGTCAAGTAAATAGAAAACAAATCCTCCATAGTGAGCATAATGACAATGATATGAACTCTATTATGAGGAAATGATGCTCCCCCTAAATGTGTGATCCTCCACCACACCTTCATTATGCGCATAAGATAACAATGTGGCTGCCATACCTCTATAAACATCAATAATAACTTCAACATTTTGTTGCTCCAGAAACCATTAGTAATAATATAGATGATCCAACTATAATCAAACTGGAAATAAATAGATCAGAAATAAAAGTACACTAAAAAGCTCATGAACTCCCCCTAAACTCATGCATCTCCTGCAATATCAAAATTCATCTTCTTTTCCTTTTCCAAATATCGCCACATATCCAGGAATCTACATGCAACTTATGATTCAACCATATTCTCCCCCTAAGAGAATACATGCCTTCTTTTTTTACTGGAGTTCCTTGGTACTCTCTTCTCCTCCAAACTTTCATCTATTGATCCTTCTTCATCTTGTGTGCTTGGCCTTGCATATTAACCTCTCTTTGATTGGATCTCCTATAACATACGAGAAGCTTTCAATCCTTGGCCTTATGGCCAATATTGTCACACACAAAACATCTTATGTGACAAAGGAAATAAGGAATAGGTTGATATCTTCTATTGGTTTGATTTCTATTCCTTGCATGTGCCCTTCTTTACATGCAGGCTTGATGTTTCTTCTCCTTTGGATGCTCCTTTTGATGAGATCGATTAATTTATTCACTAACAAAAATTGTTGCTATATGTCGACATACTACGCAGTTGTAACATTTTCAAATTCTATTCTTGTTATTTAACTTCCTTCTCTTATTCTTATGGTTCTTGCATGGTTGTCTATTCTCATTTTTAATGCTACTATTGGCTGCCCCACCAGTTTCATATTTTCTTCTTGTTGCTTGAGCACGAGATTTGATTCTCTATAATTCTTCTCTTGCATAAATTGCTTCACTTTTCAGTGTTTGGCTCTTATCCTCCAACTCCTTATATTTCTTCCTCATTCCAAGTTTGATTTTCATTTCTTTTTCCAAATGGGATTTCAAGTTGAAATTTATTCCTTAAATGCACACTCTTTTCATCAAAAAATTGAAGCAACATTCGTTGTTCTTTATTTTTAGTTGTGAGCCTTTTGGTATATGCTTCTAGGTGTTAGAGCACCATTTACCACACTTGGTATTTGTGATGCTTGGTTTATGCCCTAGGGCATCCCCTCCTTCTAGACTTAGTCCAAATATTTTAAAAACAATGTTTTATTCCATGTATGCTACTTTTCCCTGAGATAAAAGTGTGTACATCCAACCCACGTATATGTGTTAAAACACTTAAAAAAAATAAATTTCCTTAATTATGGGTGGAGTTCATGGTTTTTACTTATTGATTACCTCCTATTTCCTGTGGCACAACTGTTTCCCAGCTAAAAACCTAATTGGGAGAAGTATAAATAGACTTGTATGGGAAGGCATTAAGCAGGAGAAGAGATAAAATTATTATACTAAGATTATCCTTGACTGAGTCTGAAGTATGCTTGTGCTTCAAGCACGTCCCCAAGTTTTAGTAAATTCTTGTTTCCTTGAGTGTTGATATTGTCCCACTTGCTTTAGATATCATGGTATTAGTTATGGAAGGGGTTTGTTGAAGAATGGGACTGGATGGATCTGGAGGACGGTTCTACTTGGAGCTGGAAGAAGAAGACTTAGGTGAATTCTCTCCATGTTTGTTATAGCTTTCTACAATAAAAAAAGCAGTGTCTTGTTCTTGAGATTAATTGTGTTTATGGATCAGATAGTGTTTTAATTCATATACGAATGTTAGTTTGATGTATATATGATACAATGTTAATTTCATTGAAATGATTTTTCTATATGCTGCTATGTATGTTCAAATTGGTTGATTTGCAAATTCAAAGATCATCTAGAGTTGCAGAGGGTCTGAACCCTGCTGGAACTACCCAAGCGAAGGACATCCAGGTATGATCACTATCACATAGTTCATTTATATAAGCATGTTGTCTGAGTTATATAAGGGTTTCTTACTGTACTTTTCTCTTGATCTATTGGAGTTCCAACCCAAAGCCCTAGGGTACTTATTCCCGTAACATAATTGGTGACTCCACTGGGGATAAAAATCTTGTTATTCCTAGTTTAGGTTATTTAGTGTCAATCGGGCTCAGTTCTTGATTTTCTTACTGTGATAGTATTGCTTGGTCAAGCAGAATCTCAGATCTTAAGTTTGATCTTTTTGATCTAGCTTTATTTTTTATTTTTCTTGCAAAGCTTTCTATACAGAATTAAGTTTGTTTACAGTAGCATGCACATGCTTGTTTCTGTGAAGTGAACCCGCATATACGTGAGTTTCCTTTATCAGAATCGCATGTACATGCCTCTGTGCTTGAACACAGTTGCGTACACCATTTTTTTACATTGTTTTTTCAAATCTCTCTCACCAGAAAGATTTATTTCTTGGTCTGTTTAGTCTGTGAGTGGTCAATTTCTGTCTATGTAATTTTATTATTCTGTGAGTTTACTATTTGAAATCTCTTTTGCTTTGAAAAGTTTTGGTCTAAGCTCGCTTTTGAGTGAGTTTTATGATTTGTGTTTTGGTGCACAAGACTTCTTATACATGTTCTTGATTATTATGGTCCTCCAGAGTAGAAGATTGTTTTCAATCTTAGTGTCAAACTCGGTTATTGGTCTACTTGCTTCGATTTCCATCATTTTGTGGCCTTATACCTTTTCTTGCTTTTTGAAAGTTCCTTTTTGACAAATTTGAAAGTGTTTCTTTCCTGATTTCTTGGTTAGTTTGTCAAATCTCTTTGCTACTATTTGGGTCGTTTAGGACAAGTTAAAGCATTTTTGTTCAAGTTTTCATCGGCCGTCAAATTTGTAACTTGCAAAGATTCCTTGTGCTCTTTTTTCAATCTTTGAGTCTTTAGTGACATTTAGAATGCTTTCGAAAGGTTGTTTTCGTTGCTTCTCGGAAAAGAAAAGATCTTAAAAAACATTGTTTTTGTTTTCTTTAGCCAAGTTTGATTTTGGTTCCTTTTGATTTTTTGAAAGTGAATTGTAATCTTTTGGATTTTTCCTTCTTCTTTCGAGAAGATTTTTTATTCAAAATTTCTATTTTTTCAAAAATTTAAGTTGGCTAATTAATAGTTATAAACAATTGCTTTCGTTCTTTTTAAGAGTAATATAGGATCTTCCATCTTCATTTACACCTTGAACTAGGGTAGTTTTGCATTATTAAAGCATCAATAGTCTTTTTAGTTTTTGTGTGTGTGAAGTGTTCTTTAAGAAAATAAAAGAAAATGTTTTTTTCTTTATATAATTTTCGTAGAAGCCAAGTAGAAATCTCTTTTCATCAAAGAACAAATGATTGCATTTATATAAGTTAGTTTTCCATTGATTTCTTTTGCATCATACAAGCACCATTGGTTTCATTTCCATTTATCCCTTTCACTTAAAAGAATAGCCATTAAAAATCAAGAGCTTAATAAAGTAAACTAGAACTATTGTATTGTCATCAGAGTACACCAACAAGTTTAGGTTTATTGGGACCAGACACCAAAATACATGAAAGTTAATAATAAGGGCCTTCCTAATCACCCAGAGCAGAAATACTTGGAAGTTGTTTGATTGTTGATATCTTTAGGGACATTTTAGTGAGTGTTTTATGCTCTTAGTGAGCCTAGCTTTTTAATTTTCTTGAGTATTTAAGTAGATTTTATAAAAATAATTCAAAGTGGCTGACCGAACATATCGACGATCTCGAAGACTTCATGGGCTTTCACCTACAAGTCCAGAGCCTTCTCCTAGAAGGTGTAGGAGCGATTATGCCAGTCGTTTCCAACCAGTGGCAGTAGGGAAATCGAAGATTGATCCTTCACTTGGGGGCATTAGTTTACAAGATAGACCTGGTACTAGTACAGAGTTAGAGAGGAACACACTAGTTCTTTCTTGAGTACTCTTCAAGTCAGAAGATAGTACTAAAGTAGAATATCTTTTAGAGTCGGTTGTGGCTCCAAATTCCCCTCTCCCTCGTGATCATCTAGAGATTTCGTTATACATTGGAACTCTGACTCACAAACCTTCAAGCCCAAGTCCACATACATCTATCCCTTTGATGACCACTACTGGAAGCATGGCATCCATGACAAGTGTTGCGAGCATGCAGACTCCTATATTTGTACAAGGGGCAGGAACTATTTATATCCCTTCTAAAACTCCCAGCACATCCTTATTTAGGTCTACTTCCATTCCGTCGAGGAGTAGAAATTCTCAAGCTAATGCATCCTGTTTTGGGCTTTTCCCTTTTGGAATACCCTCTCAAGGTATTCCTTCACTTCCTTTGAATATACCATCAACCGCCTCTACATCCATGATGAGTGGATCAACTTCTTTCCAGGGTTTCCCATTTGGAAGTGGTCATATACCACATTCCAATCTGGCAGTAGGGTCAATGCCTTTTCCTTTTACAAGTCAAGGTAGTAACCCCTTGCACAGTTGGAGAAACCCTGCGGTTAGTGGGATAGGAACTGGTAATAAATTTTTCAGCCTACAAGGGAATGTGTCATATTATTTGGTTAATTCATTTCAAAGTTTTTTACCCTTTGCTAATGCATAGAACCCTTATTAGGGGCTGTCGTCTCCTTTCAATACCTCATTAGTGGGTAACTTCACCGGTGATGAGGATTTTCAACAGGAGTTGGTCAAACCCTGACTTTTGTTGGACCACAAGGATCACCCTTTGGTTCATTAGGCTCTATGAGTTACTTTGGGCAACCTAGTGCCTTTCAAAATCCAGGTCATTCTTTTCAGACCTACGACAACCCCGCCCATTCCGGAAGGAGTTCCCAAGGTCCTCCACAACTTCCTTTTCTCGCCATGCTTAATTTTCCAGACTTGAATAAATTGATGAATGATCTAATTAGGTACAACCTAGCTTGTCCTTTGGTCCCAACTAAACTTCCACTGGATATTCCAAAATTCAAAGGGAATAATAGTGAAGACTTGGGAGACCATGTGACCACATTCCACTTATGGTGCTCATCCAACTCCCTGATAGATGATTCGATCAGGTTGAGGTTATTTTACAGAACCCTAACCGAGAATGTGGCCAAATGGTGTATAGAGTTGCCATGAGACACCTTTACTTCTTTCGTTGAATTGGCTAATATTTTCTTGAACCATTTTTAGTTTCCTGTCCCCTATGAAGCCGGAATTGAGCTTCTGGCCAATTTTCATCAAGACACATCAACTCACATTTCAGATCATATCTAGGAATGGAGACGAAGAAAGAGGCTTATTAAACCCGAAATTCCACCAAAGTTTTTTCTCGAACAATCTCTCAAATATCTACAACCTGAGATCTCAAAGGATGTTTCTCTTTCTGATGTTTATTCAGAAGAGTAAACTATTTTTTGAGCCCAGTAATTAGAACACATATATTCTTAGTCTGGGACCTTTCAGAAAATCCTACCTAACACTCCTAGATCCAAGGTTGATTTAGCTAAACCAAAGCCAAGCGCTCATGCCGATGGTATAGTTGGATTAATTGACGTAAATATAGTGAACCTTTTGAACCAATTGCAGTAGTTGTCTCTACAAACTGCTTCTTCTAATCAGGAAACACTGTCTACGCCTTCACCCTCCCAACATACCTCCATTAATGCCATCCAGGCTTCTAACCCCAAAGGAAATCAACAATCTGATGGGAAGAAGAGGAAACAAGGTAAGAAGAAGAACTAGGAAGGGAAGGGTGATGTGAACAAGCTCGGTAATGGTGTTGGTGAGGGTAGAAAAGGGTCTAAGTAAAAGGTTAAATTTCCATGCAAGTTAAGCAATGAAGATCATTTGACTCACCACTGCCCTAAGATTCAAGATGCTCAACACATGAAGTAAGGTTCCTCTAGGTCCCAAGCTGTCCTGACTAACCCTTTTCCCCAAGGGTAGTAATTTCTTGCTAGCGCCAACTCGAATGTTCGTACCTCCACAGGGGGCAACCAGGAAGGGGAAGATTCCTCAAATGTTTATATGATGACCTCTCATGTCAACGTTGCCACACGAGCACACGATTATGGTGAAAAGGAAACATCTAAGGGTAAATCTATTCCTGAAACCACAGACCCACTTCATATTGAGCAACCCTCTACTAAGTCTATACCTCAGATACCAAAAGGTTTCGCAAAGTGCTTGACTATTAACCCTAATGTTTGGGCAGCCTAGAACTACTTGATTGTAGACGATCTGGCTCAAATTCCTTGCACTATGTCTGCATTGGAGGTACTCCAGTCGTGTCCTGCTCAAAGAAGTGCTTTGATTTTGGTGATTGGGTCAGTAGATCCAAAAAATTCTTTAATGCTCACTTTTGATATGTTGAATGTCAAAAAGAGACTTTCTCACCATCTGGCTTTCCAAATAAAGTCTACTTACCGAAAAACCAATATTTTTTGGACAATTATAGATGAGGGAGCTTCCACATGCGTAATGTCTATGTCATGTTGGAAGGCCATTGGATCACCTTTAGTTGTTCCTTCACTGACTCTCTTAATACAATTTGATGGTAATTCTCATAGGCCACATGAAATTGTGCTAGATTTTCCTATATGTGTTGGAGGAAAGGTCATTAATATTGAGGTAGAAATAATTGATGCCAACCTGGATTACAACCTCTGCTTAGGAAGGAATTGGATTTATGAGATGGATGCCATAGTTTCATCTTTATTCTATATCCTCTATTTTCATCACGAGGGGAGAATTGTTAAAATTGATCAGTTAGATTATTCTCCGAGTGACTTTCATGCAACTTCAGATTCTACCATTCCATTGGTGGATAATCCCCATCAACCTATAGAGAATTTAGGAGTTGTGATGTACTCTTCATTGATGGGTATATTTGATCTTCCCCCTCCTATAGCTAGAATCGATGCAATTTCATCCTCCAAAGGGCCTTCAGACCCTTCGACCTTACCTTCATCTACGACCACATTAGATGGAGGGCAGGTTGGTGGAATGGAATTTCCTATGTTTGCAGAAGAACTTATCTATCAATCCATCGTTGACTCTACATACAACCATCCCACTCCATTTTTAGAAGAGGAGTTAGATGGTGATGTGGCTCCCGCTTGGACCCTTGACTCTACTTCTACTCTAGTTTCTTAGATACAGTTATACGATCTGAGGAAGCAATTTTAGAAGTAATAATAGTTGTAGATCGACCATGGGAAGATTTACATCATCGTTCATATTTTCTTCCTCCATTGCACGAAGTTGAATCCAAGTTCTCCAGTCTACTTACTAGCGATATTTGTATAGTTTCAAACTATTTGGCTCCAACACAATTATCTTCCGAAGGCAATATTTCTATTAGCTCAAGAACTATACCTATAAACATCTCTAGGAACAAGATGGTAGAGCCCCCAGATGGGCTCTACCTTAAGAAGTATTTTGCGTAGGTTTCAGCCGAGCAATTGCTTGTTTGTATAAATTGTATTTTTGTAAATATTTGTTGGGAATTTTTTGATATCAACATTTTTTTATCTGCTTTGGTAAGTGTTGATGGATGACTTGATATATTTCAGATTCACCGATGGTGCTAGTCGACACTCTCGGAGTCTTGCTTCCGCAGCTTGGGTGATCTATTATCCATCTGGCTAGTTAATGGTGTCTATGGGAGTATGTATTGGTCCCGCTTCAAATAACATTGTCGAATATACTTCCATTATTAATTTATTATCCCAAGAAACGTCTTATGGAATTGATCCATTGGTAGTTTATCTTGACTCACAGCTCGTAGTGTCACAATTAGATAACATTTATTGTGTTCGGGATCCTTTTTTCTATCGCCAATTTTTGAGAGTGAGAGTGTTGCAACAATCATTTGTTTATATTACATATGTGCACATCCCATGATTGAGAACTCATTAGCAGACTCTATCACTAATCAAGCATGAGACTGGCATATCATTCATTCATCAAATTAAACAGACATAAAAATTTTGGATCTGTATATATCGTAAAACTGTCTATGTATAGATAAAGTGTTCATAAAATATTATACAAAATTGGGATGAAATGCCCATAATCATGTCTAGTCTATCTATCGACCAGGCTCACGATGAGTGGCTAAAAAGTTGACTACTGCATTAGCTACAAGGCGAAGTATGTAGACCGAGTCCCATGGTACTCCTACCACGTGGCACTACATCTCCTCAGGTAGGTCCTCTATGACTATCATCGGTACCTGATTAGTCAATCTCACCAAGTTTCTTTGAACTACATATAGGACCCTCTCTTTCTTAGTTGCTACCTCTTCGACACCTCTTCCATGACGCCTATGCCTCAGAAATCCATCTGCTCTCACTAGACCCACATCTGGAACATGGTCATTTTGTGAGTATTTTTTCTTGTCAAAAATATTTCTAGGTTAATTTCATATTTAGAAAAGAGAACTAAATCTTAAAATTTTACAAAAACTTAAAAAATTGTTACCTATGTCTACCCATCTTGCGTTTGGTGGCAACACCAAGTTTGGATCTCCTTCGAAATCCATTCCAACATACAAGTAGTCGTCGATTGCAATTATTTGTTGGTCCCAATAGGCGAAAAAATCATCATGGAAAGTTGTCCTAGGAACATCCCTGCCTCCAAGGCATTTCATCAAGTCAGCCCATCTACCAATCCAAGGATCTCGCGGGCTGTGGATGGAGATAGATACCTTGGGATGCAATCCAGGTACCTTCTCAAAGAAGAAGGGGCATAAAATAGTCCCATATCCAAAGTTCTTTGTCTTCCCCTTTTGAATGGAGGTCAGTTGTCTCTTCATGTTGGTCAGAAGAGGTGTGCAGCAGTTGAAAACTATGGTTAGGCATTCCATTGCTAGGCTCATGGACAATTATGATGCCTAATGTAGTGAAGCTGATCCGTTTACCCTTGCAATGGTAAACGACATAATCCTCAGAGATAAACTATCCATGTGTTTGATTGGAATCTGACTTCCAATCTTTTCCTGATGCCCAGGACAATATATATGTACATAGTCTTCTACTAAAAGACTACTCCTTGTCCTTCTTGATCGAATTCACAACCTCACCTCTTCGAGAGAGACCTGTAATAAAGGAGATGTCTTCAACCTCAATCCGTAGAGGCATCTAATCTGTCATGAAGGCATCATCCTCTACACTCCAGTAGTGGATCAATAATTCAAGCAGGCATGTGTTGGCTTTCATCTTCAACATTTTGAAGAATTTTAGTAAGCCGCGCCCTCTCAATGCATCTAGTGCATTTTGGTCGTTCATTACCTCATTGTTAATTGTGGTCTACTCTCTCTCTTTCCATGTGATGGTAATCCTAAAAAAATTGAGTTTCAACTGTTATATTTTGTGTTTGAACTTCAACTCACGTACAAGTGGGTTCCCTTTACACACAGTCGCGTGTAGGGCCATCGTATATGCGGGTTGATAACATCCAACCCGCATATATGTAGATTTGGATTTTTGGCATGAATTCCCATGATCAAATCTTAACGAAAACTTCTAAAAACTATCACAAAAAATTGCAAGCATGATTTGAGGGTTACCTGGTAACTTTAGCGCGATTTGAATAGTCTAATTCCTCAGAGGTAAGTTTGCTCCTTTTTTTATCCACAACTTTTTTCCAAACATAAATAAAAATTTTGTGAGTCTAAAAGTCAATATATAGCTTTGAAATTTCAAATTCTTTTCTCAAAACTTGATTTTTCGTCTCATGAATTTTTTGACTTGTGGGCTTGAATTGTCGAGAATGGATTATTTTTCAAGATATTTTGGAGACTTCTTTGAGATTTTATTTTGGTCCAATGATCACTGACCTGTCATGAAAGGTATTGCTCACTCATTGGCATATATGTTAGGGAAAAAAAAAAATTCCATTCCATCTTGCATAATAGCCTCCGTTCAGCGATACATTAGCCATACGGTCAACCCCATCATGTCTTGGTTAGCAAGCCATGTTCAATCATTGTTTTTTTGAAATCATGATGCCATGGTAGAGCCATCCTTTACATGGGAATCTTAGTTAGAACCTCACTAAAATTGGTTGTCCATGCTGCTATACTGAGTAGGCTCAGGAGTCCTCTTTAGTCCCACCATGACTTGTGCATTGAAGACACATTCTCCTTGCTTCTACGCTTATTTCTGGCCTGATACCTTAGAGGCTCCTTTGTGTTGAGTTGTACTGTTGCATTGCATTTTGACTATTTGCACCTTCTGGCGTTGACCCGGATTCACTTGGACTCGTGTTTAAGCCACTTAGTTGACCATGTCTTCTGCGAAATCAACCATGAAATCACTTAGCTTCTAAAACATGACACATCCTTTGACCCAAGGAAGGAACATCCATTTGAGTGTCCTTCACCAGTTTCACCTCCCTGCATTGAGCATAGGATTGTTCCCATCCCAGGAACTAGATCACCTGTTTCTCTGACACTCTTTCTTTCCACTATATTATAACATTATTTTAATCTTTCTCCAACTTAAAGAAAAAGACAAAAAAATTATATATTCCAAAAAGAGCAGGAACGAGACAATATTTCCATATATTGGTTGTAACTAGAGTCAGTTATGTCACCCTTGAACAAAGCACTCAAAAGAAAGTCTCTCCTCCATTTTGGGCGGGATTTAGTTTGAGTTATGTACACCTTAACCTTGTTATTGAGTTAGTTCTCCTCCGATTGGTTACCTCTTCCAATCATATGGAGAGTTCACTCGTGTCTCCTGCATGATGAACTTA
The DNA here is from genome assembly GCA_000404065.3 of Pinus taeda. Taxonomy (NCBI): domain Eukaryota; kingdom Viridiplantae; phylum Streptophyta; class Pinopsida; order Pinales; family Pinaceae; genus Pinus; species Pinus taeda. The sequence goes on from APFE030862088.1 coordinate 21,873, forward strand.
TATAGAGTTATCATATGCTGCCATATAGTCATCATTGAGTCGTTCTTTTGTTTAGGGGAAGTAAGCCTGAGTCGGCCTCTCTGTAGTGTCTCTTGACCTATTTTTCAGTTGGCCATCCCTAGTTGTCAGTGTCATGTTTTTCATCACATCATTTATATTCTTATTTTGCTCATGCTAATTTACATTGACTTCTTTCTGGCAGGTCTTGTCCTTATCGACAACGACATATCGCTCTGAGGGCAGGCCTAGAGCGATGCCCTGGCCCTATTTTCATTATTGATAGGTCACCTTGTACTCAACATCGATCAATATCATGGGTCTTTAACGGATTGGTTTCCCTTGTGTTCGAAATCAACTTCATTATCACACATTGGGATTCATGCAGTGCCTTGGTTTCCATTTGACCCTATTGGTGGATTCCTTGCCTCTGTGTCATCTTTCATTATTGGTTGGTTCATAGGGTTTCTATCATGCGCTAGCTACATCTTGTGTATGCTGGAAATGTGCTTCATTTAAGTTACTACATCTTTTTCATCTAATTCCTCCCACATTATTGACCTATGGGATACACTTGTGCTAGATTGATGAAGGATGCCTTAATGCCTTCCTTCTAGCGGATCTTTTCCTATCAACTATGACTCATTTCTCTAGGACAAAGATCTAGAGTCCAATTGGAAATACCTTGGGGTTTGCAATCATCAGTGGTAGATTCCTTCACTATCGACAGTGGGAAACCATCATTGTCTCCTAATTGATATATTCTTCCAGGTGTTCAACTTCAGCTCATTCATTCGCACTTTTTAGATTCTATTGAGTACCTTGACTCTCATTACCATTATCGTTGAGTAGTCTCACGTTTGTTAACGATATACATCAATGAACGGTAATCAAATGATTTATCATGTGGTCGAATTCAGACAATTTATTCCCATTGTGTGGAAATGTACCACGACAGTTAGTGAAGACCTCAGGTTGCATCAGCATGTTTCGGTTCACTTGTCAGTTGCTCCTGTTACTACTAGTTGACACCATCCACCCTATATGTTGCAGTTATTCACAATGACATCTTATATGCTGGAATCTGAGTTGCAATGTAGTATCATTTTATTCCATCATGTTCATTTGGTACTATTGGGATCAGTTTTTGACATCAGTGGTCAGCTTCATCTTTCAACTTCATTGATCATCTCCTTATATGTGATATTTAGACATGTACTTTTTCGATCACGATCAGATGATCCATTATGTACTTTTAGTTCTTTATACTTGTATATATAGTGGATACACTTGTACTTGTTATGTAGACATGCTTTACTTTCTCTAAGCATGGGTATTGTCACCTTAGACAACAGTTTCTTTCAGATCTCTTTTTGATGGCTTGGCAGGCTAAATTCTTGTCAAGTCCTCCTGAGTCTTGACACGATTAGTTTCCATATATTTAATACATTTCGGCCATCATGTACCCCTTCTAACCTCATATATTAGGAGGCATCTGTTATAGCACCATTTACCACCCTTGGTATTTGTGATGCTTGGTTTATGGCCTAGTGCGACCCCTCCTTCCAGACTTGGTCCAAATATTTTAAAAAATATGTTTTACTCCTTGTATGCTACTTTACCTTGAGATAAAAGCATGTACATGCGGGTTAGTCAACACCCAACCCGTTCATATGTGTTAAAACAGTTAAAAAAATAAATTTCCTTAATTATGGGTGGATTTCATGGTTTTTACCTGTTGATTACCTCTTATTGCTCGTGGCCTAACTATTTCCCAACTAAAAAAATAATTGGGAGAAGTATAAATAGACTTATATGGAAAGGCCATAAGAAGGAGAAGAGATAGAATTATTATACTGAGATTATCCCTGACTGAGTCTGAAGTATGCTTGTGCTTCAAGCACTTCCCCAAGTTTCAAGAAACCCTTGTTTACCTAAGTGTTGATATTCTCTCACTTGCTTGAGATATCATGGTATTGGTTACAGAAGGAGGTTGTTGAAGATTGGGACTGGACAAATCTAGAGGATGGTTCCACATGGAGCTAGAAGAAGAAGACTCAAGTAAATTCTCTCCATGTTAGTTATAGCTTTCTACAATAAAAAGAAGCGTTGCCTTGTTCCTAATATTAACTATGTTTATGCATCAGATAGTGTTTTAATTCATATATGAATGTTATTTTGATGTATATATGATACAAAGTTAATTTCATTAAAATTATTTATCTATATGCTGCTATGTATGTTCAGATTGGTTGATTTGCAGATTTGAAGATCAACAAGAGTTGCAGAGGGTCTGAACCCTACTGGAACTACCCAAACGAACGACATCATGGTATGGTCGCTATCAAATAGTTCGTTTATATAAGCATGTTACCTAAGTTATATAAGTGTTTCTTATTGTATTTTCCTCTTTCTTTGTTGGGGTTCCAACCCAAAGCCCTAGGGTACTTATTCCCCTAACACTAGTGTTGGCATTATGATGCATGTGTTGTACTTGATGGAAACCCACTTGTAGTAGAACAACTCACATGTATATGGTAACTAGATGAAAATACAAAAGAAATATCAGATGTGACAGAATGCATGGCAGTTGTGTTTGTAGATGTGACAAAATGCAGGAATCAATACAAAAGTAATGTACAATGGAGACTCTCTCAGATGACAGTTCGCAGTGCAGCAGGTTAACAACAAAAAATTACAGATCAGACTAGAAAGAATGAAGAAAGAGAGGTATATGTAGGTTCACCTTGAGCAAGCTGCGTATACACGTATGTTCACTAAACACTAGCATATACATACACATGCACTTTCACAGAAGGAAAATCACATATATATTGGAAAATAAGTTTTTGGTCTGAGGTATTTGGTCTAAGGTATTTTGATCCATGGTATTGGTCCAAGGTATTTGGTTCAAAGTATTGACCATAGGTATTTGGTCCAAGGTATTGCTCCTAATTGGTTTTGATCCATGGTATTGAGAAAGGCCTAAAACTATATAATGAGGAGAAGATCATTTGGCCAAGGGTGCAAGTATTGAATATTTGATGAAGCGTGAGATCTAGTATGCAGGTTATCGGGTTATGGTGCTTTGTTTGATCTGAACCAAGGATGAAACTTAGCAGCTGAAGAGGGATAAAATCTAATGATGGATCGGGCTTGAAATGAATTATCATTATATGGTTTGATCATGTATAGTCTAGATCTGAATAGTAACGCATGTGTTGTTCTGTAAATGTTTTGATCTGGGTATGACAGAAGCCTGGAATAGCTGCAAAATTATGAATTAATATTTACAGACATATATGCTGGTTGGCTATGATAAAAGCGTGTATACATGCTAGTTCAACACATCTAAGTAGTGTATACATGATGTAATATGATATTTGAAGTTACAGTTGGATCTGGCTATTGTTGCAAAATTTTGGGTTCTGCTCTGTGTTCTGGTGTCTGTAGTTTGATGACAGTATACTGAGTGTTCATATTGATTGATTGTGACTTACTTCAGTGATGATGGGCTTTCAGTGACTCAGTTGTGGGTGATTCAAAGATTTATGATTGAGTTTCAATGATTGGTTAATGCAGATGTATTTGATGGTTGTAGTGAAGTGGTGATTGGTTTTGAGCTTCAATGTTGATAATGGGTCCAATGTGAAAATTGGATGAAAGGAGGCCTTCATGTGTATTGTTATGTACCAGGAGGATCCTGTCGGAAAATTTATGAAACATGGTCCTTGGAGGAAGAAAGAAGGTCGTGGCCATCTTTAGGTTGCTGCCTACGTACTAGTAAACATATCAGCTAGTACAAGAGTTAGGGGGTTGTATCTCCCTTCCATTAGTAGCTAGAGAATGAGAGGAGGTTGTAACCTTCTACAAGTAGAAGCCTGCGTACTGGTATGAGTCTGCACCAGTACAAGATTGTAAATAGATTTTATTATTATTAAAAGAAGACAAAGATGACAACAACAGGTGATCTTTAACCACATTGGGTTTCCACCTTATATCTTGGTGTTCATGTGCGTTTCTTATTTGTGACGCTTTATTCTTCTTTTACTGCACTGTCTAATAAATCTCTGATATATTGGTTAAAGTTGAATGCATGATAAATTGGCTAAATCAAAAGTTCTTTGCACATACTCTAGTTGCTTCAAGTATAGTCACGTGTACACGCTAGTTCACTTAGCTAAAGTAGCATATACAATTATGTTTGTGAAATAAATGTATTGACCTAAAAATACTGATTCAACCCCCCTCTTAGTACTATTTCCAACATTTGGTATCAAAGTAGGTCATTTGGTAGAAGTTTGATCGCTTGAAGGAGATCCGTAGAACAATAGGAAAGAAGCTAAAGAAGAAAGTGTCTCAGAAGAAGAAGACATCTCAAAGGAACTATGACAATGGGAGAGTCGATTAGGGATTATGTGGAAGAAACTCTTCATACTCAAAATCACCTCAGAATGAAGATGAACAAACACAAGAACTATCAAGTATGAATTTTTTATCCTCTGGTGATACATTTCTCTGTCCATTTGAAGATGATGAAAGTGATAGAGAAACAAGTGATTTTGCTCTTATGGGTGAGAGAGAAAGATATCGAATAGAGGTAGAATTTAAAAGGCTAACGGACAAAATTAGAGATCAACAAGATCTATTGGACAAAAGGGAGTGTACCTTCAAAGAAGAAGTTACCAAGCTTAAAGCTCAACTAGAGGAAGGAAACAAGGAAAAGGAAGATCAATGTCAAAAGCTGTAGGATCAAGTGACATCATTAACAAATGAAGTAAATAAAATGAGTACAACAATCAAGAAACTCAAAGATAGACCCAGTTACTATGAAAGTCTTGAAGCAAGATCCTCTCTCTAAAAGAAGATCTTGAGAAATCAAATAAGCAGAATGAAGAACTACTCCAAGCACTTGAAGAACAAGAAAACGAAGTTCTTGAATTAAGGCAACAGATGGAAGAAGGAAGAAAAGTTGAATAAATCATGAAGAAGAAATATCTTGAAAAGGAAGAGAAATATCAAGTTGAGGTAAATATCCTAAAAGGTAAATTAGGAGAAAAGGATAAGATTTTATGATTTCAAGATAGTAATAAGATTTTGGATGATATTCGCAGTGGTCAAAGGTCTCCTGCCATAAAAAATGGTCTTGGTTTTCATGAATCTGTTGAAGGTGAATCTAGCTCACAAAATGAGGCAAGGAACTCTAATGCAAAATCTGAAATGCTCAACAAGGAGATGAGAGGTCAACCCCATCAACAACTATGGAGAGAAATTATTCAAAGGAAATCTTTTTCCTAACTATGGAAGTGATAGTTGGTTATTTTCTCAAATAAATAATTTTGAATGTCTTATATTTCATAATCTTGGACATGTTGTAGTGAGATGCGAAAATAGAATTGTTCAAGACCATCACACAGAAAGATCATCAGCTTTGGGGTACTTTAAGGGATATTGTTTTTCTTGCAATATGTTTGGTCACAAATACATTGACTACTATAGAAGAAATATGAAACATGTAAGATGTTATGCATGTAACATGTTTGGACATATAGCGAAGGAATGCAAGAGAAAATTGCAGACACCATACAAAAAGGAGAAGACATCATCATCGAAGATATGAAAGAAGAAGGAAGTACAATCAGAAAAATGTGGCATGACACAATGTACAAAAACAACAAACTCAGGGGGAGCTGAAAGTGTGAAACTTTAATCCTCTAACTCTCATACGCAAGTTTCATGAAGACAAGCTGCATATATACCCAAGTTAGAAGCTACACAGTCGCGTATATGTTGGTTTGAGGAAAATGCAGTGGGACATACTCAAAAAAATTGATTTGATTCAGACAATTATCAATTATATTTTATGTCATGATGATAGATGACTCTAGTCTGGGGATGTTATTTAGAAGTGATTTTCATCCTCAAAAGTTGTTGATAACTTGATGTATATCTGATCGATGATGATGCCTTGATACTTCTTACTAATATATGCAATGATCATACATGACAGTGAACATGTGGAACAGGTTCAGGGGGAGAACATGTTATGATTCTAATAAAGCATTGTTGGCATTATGTTTAGAAGTCTTTGATACCTAATAAATGATGATGATGCTTATGTGGCTAAATGATACATCTTGCTATGTTACGGTTATGATTTTCCCATGATACTTGGCGTCACATAGTTGGTATTCAGATCAGATTTATGGACGATTGTGAATGAATTTTTGATGATGCATATAGTACATACATCTTTCTTACATGGTGATCTTCATAAGGACAAGAAGAAATACAAAGCTTGAGTACAAAACTTCATTATTTGATGGTGAGCCACTCATTTCTTTTATGCTTTTGTCATCATGCCTTCAAAGATGCATAACGTTCATATGGTGTAGTTATGGTACAAGATTCATATAGTTCTTGGCTCACATGGTTGAGGACTATTGTTGTTGATTATATCAAGAAATATTGACAAATAACCATGAGCTCATGATACACATTGCTATCCCTTTGATGGATATACAATATGCTGGATACATGGATGATTACTTAAGTTGCATATTGATAAATATTGTTGGTTGGCCAAGAAAATGGTGCTATTGTAGGTCACATGAAGGCATAGCTATTTGAAGACATGGATACTCAAAGCCATGGCTTACTTAGACACATAATTATGATGAGTTCTTACCCGATGATGATAGATTGATATTCATTGATTATCATGGTTGATGCTTACCAGATGTGGGATTTTCCCTAGTGATGAAACATGGTTGATATATTAAGGGTTCTTGTGAAAGATCATGCAATTCTTGATGATGATGTGATGAATATGGTGTTTTCACATATGATATGATGTGAATGATTTTGTGTTACTGCTTGGAGCTATGACTTATGCTTAGTTGATTCATGAAAGGTTATGATAAGGTTGTTTCTACTAGGGAAACGAAGCAAGTTGATCTAGATGAGATCAAGAGGATGAGTTGATATCTATATACGACATACCTAGTCATAGGTTGATGATATTTACTTTGTCATGTTTTTAGAAATGATGATGGACATATACAAGTTACAACTCTAGATGTTGTTGAGAGATGCTTATGGTATAGATGATACATGGTGTATGATAGTTGCTGATGACTATCATGGTCTTGTTTAGACATTTGGTCTTTGTTATAAATGTCATGTATATCATTCGATGTAAAGGCCATATAAAGACCCATGATGTAATAATTCGTCTTTCAATGAGTCCTTTTTGGTCATATGATGTAATTTGTAGCCCCACTTTGCATGGGATGGATGATGTAATTTCTGTCATGTATAAACATTTGGTATATCCCCACTAGGTTGAGAGATTCATGTATGTATGATTCATTGGTGATAGCAAGCTCAAACTCACATAGATGAGTGATAGAGTCATGTTATTGTTTTGGAAAATATTTGCAAACTCGGCATGTGCTCAGGGGGAGCATGGATGGTATAGTACATCTCAGCATAGACAAAGGGGAGTTTAACTAGAAAATTTAGCATGTGCTTAAGGGGAGCATGATCAATGTTTATATTCAACTGTTCAGATATGAAAGTCATCTTTTTGGTTAGCCCTTTGCCCTTGATATCAAAGGGGAAGAATATTTTGGTCTGCCACTTGACCTTGATATCAAAGGGGGAGAGTATTTTGGTGTTGCTTGTTATCTCTAACAGTTTCTACAGCTTGTAGTAATCAACACCAACATGGTTGCCATCACGTCCAAAGGGGGAGATTGCTGACATTATGATGCATGTGTTGTAATTGATGGAAACCCACTTGTAGCATAACAACTCACTTGTATATGGTAATAATGAATCTACAGAAGAGATATCAGGTGTGACAGAATGGATGGCAGTTATGTTTACATATGTGACAAAATGCAGGAATCAGTTCAGAAGCAATGTACAATGGAAACTGTCTCAGATGACAGTTCACAATGTAGCAGGTTAACAGCAAAGAATTATAGATCAGACTACAAAGAATGAAGAAAGAGAGGTATACGCAGGTTCACCTTGACCAAGCTGCCGATACATGCAAGTTCACTAAAAACTAGCAACATATACATACAAATGAACTTTCAAGGAAGGAAAATAATGCATATCTTGGAAAAATAAGTTTTTGGTTCGAGATATTTGGTCCAAGGTATTTTGATCCATGGTATTGATCGAAGGTATTTGGTCCAAAGTATCGACCATAGGTATTTGGTCCAAGGTATTGGTCCTAAGTGGTTTTGATCCAGGGTATTGAGAAAGGCCTAAAAATATATAAGGAGAAGAAGATCATTAGGCCAAGGGTGCAAGTATTGAATATCTAATGAAGCTTGAGATCTAGTATGTAGGTTATTAGCTTATGGTGCTTTGTTTGATCTAAACCAAGGATGAACCTTAGTGGCTAATGAGGGATAAGATCTAATGATGGATCAGGCTTGAAATAAATTATCATTATATGGTTTGATGATGTATAGTCTAGACCTGAATACTGCCGCATGTGTTCTTCTTTAAATGTTATGGTCTGGGTATGACTGAAGTCTAGAACAGCTGCAAATTATGAATTAATATTTACAGACATATACATTGGTTGGCTTTGATAAAAGCGTGTATACATGCTAGTTCAACACATATAAGTAGTGTATACATGATGTAATATGATATTTGAAGTTACAGTTGGATCTGGCTATTGTTGAAAAATTCTAGGTTCTTCTATGTGTTCTGTTGACTGTAGTTTGATGACAGTATACTGAATGTTCAGATTGATTGATTGTGAGTTGCTTCAGTGATGATAGGATTTAAGTGATTCAATTCTGGGTGATTCAGATATCTATGATTGAGCTTCAATGATTGGTTAATGAAGATGTATTTGATGGTGGTGCAGTGGTGATTGATTTTGAGCTTCAATGTTGATAATGGGTCCAGTATGAAAATTGGATGAAACGAGGCCTTCATGTGTATTATTGTGTACCAAGAGCATCTAGTCTAAAAATTTATGAAACGTTTTCCTTGGAGGAAGAAAGAAGGTCCTAGCCTTTTGTAGGTCACCACCTACATACTAGTAAACATATCAGCTAGTACAAGAGCTAGGGGGTTGTAGCTCCCTTCCACTAGTAGCTAGAGAACGAGAGAAGGTTGTAACCTTCTGCAGGTAGAAGCCTGCGTATTGGTATGAGTTTGCACCAGTACAATATTGTAAACAAATTTTATTATTATTAAAAGAAGACAGAGATGACAACACCAGGTGGTTTTTACGCACACTCGGTTTCCACCTTATATCTTGGTGTTCATGTGTATTGTTTATGTGTGATGCTTTATTCTGCTTTTACTGCACTGTCTAATAATCTCTGCTATACTGGTTGAAGTTCAATGCATGATAAATTGGCTAAATCAAAATTCCTCTACACATACATTGGTTGCTTTAAGTACGATCATGTGTACATGCTTGTTCACTTAGCTGAAGTAGCATATACAAATCTATTTGGGAAATAAATTTATTTATCTGACAATATTGATTCACCCCCCTTGATTAGATAGTGTTGTAATTCATATATGAATGTTATTTTGATGTATATATGATACAAAGTTAGTTTCATCAAAATACTTTATCTATATGTTGCTATATATGTTCGAATTGGTTGATT
>APFE030862088.1:36635-94511 GCA_000404065.3 Pinus taeda
TAAGCCAAAAGTTAAAAAAGGAAATAAGGCAGAAGTTATTTTTAAATTGCAAAAAATTCACAAAATTTTGGATGGGAACCATCCCTAGGCAAAAACTTAAAGAAAGAAAAGGCAATAAGGCGAAATCTCAAGCGTGCAAATTGAGCAGACGGGTGGAGATAATAATTTAAAATAAATTCAATGTAATAAATTTGGCACCACATCAAATTCAAAACGAGGGAATTCTCTCATTCTTGGTTATGCACTATCTAGGACAACACCAACCCTTTGATCATCCATCGACCCATTAGATAACCAAAAACTGATAGATGGGCCACTGGATAGCACGAGACGCCCTTTTTTCTTATTGGTTTTTTCTCTTAACTCATTTCTTTGTAATATTCTGATGGTTCAACAACAACACAAGAAACAACAAATTTTCAAGAAAGATGAAAATGTAGAGCCACAACATGAACCCTAGCCAATCGAGCAATTCCAGGTATTGATTTTCAAAAACCTTTCAAAATCCAATATCACTGTAATGTAATCTTCTCGAAATGAACTTGGTCTCTGGATGCTTTTTGTATCAGTCCTATGGGATATTTGTGTTTCATATTAAAAAATTCAAGCAAGTTAGGTATTGCATGGTAGAAGTTGTTGTATATTCCCCAAGAATGAGCTTTTAAAATCAAGGGACTTAGATAAGATTGCTAAAGCAAGCATGTCAATTTTATACTTTAACCCACTTTTTAATTATTATTTTTCTGGAAACACAATTTTTATTTTTCGGGTGGCATGGATTCATTTGATTGTTGTCTCTGGCAGCTTCAAAATTGGTCCCCATGGGTTTCACAACTACCAATCAGCTACACTCTCAATGTCTTGATATTATACAAATTAGTTTTGGGTGTACAGAGCTTGACAAACTACTATCAGGTAATGCTTTTTCTGTAGAAATGGCTCAAGAATTCTTTGGTTTCAAGGATATAGTTGAGTGACATTGTTAATACTGATGGGTTGATGGAGTCATTTGTTAGAGCTGATAATTATCTTAGGAATATTCCATGGTTTCGATAATTTGTGCATTTTCTTTAACTCGATCAATCATAGATATCTATGGTGAATTTCACAAACAAAAAAAAAACTATATTATCTCACATTCTCTACATTACATGTGAAATATCAATTTATGGCATATTAGGCCTCACTGTTTGCAACTCTGTCCACCTTAGTCAACTTCAACCCCTAAGGATAGCTACAAACCTGGTAAACGGTTACATTATCCTCTATTAATGATCTAATTAGCCCCGAGTTAACATGTAAAAGTAGGTTTCACCCCATTATTATTAGGGTGATATTTTTTTCTGGTATCATTGTTGCAACTTCTTGTAACTTAGGTTCCATGTTGTTCCTTATTCAAACCTATGGTTGTATTTTCTCTACTTATATGGTGTCTGGTAGGTACATCTATGAGCAATATAATGCTTCAGATGGTATTGCTGACAAGATGCCCTGTGTTTCTTCGAGTTGTAGGAGCTTAATAGTGTTGATTTTGTCACTAACTGTTGACCATATTGCTAAGATGGATGAGAGTGAGATGTTCAAAGGCATTATCCAATTATTGTTCCATTTATTGACAAAACTTCTCTCTTGCATGGAGGGTATATGTATTTTTTTTAAGGAGTTCCTTGAAAATTTTCCAACTTTAATTTCATTATATATTATTATGACTTTCCACTCCTACATTAGTCAAAGGTCTTGTGTTGTCTATTGGATAAAAAGAGTACTTCTACTTTTTAGGGAAAATGAAGGATCTTTTAGATGTAGTTGTGATGTCCAAAAAATATATTGTTTTGATTCCATTGTTATGACCATTATTTACATTTCAAATAAAAAAAAATTATTTTGCTCTAATTCTGTTGATCATGGCACTGTTCATTCTTTATTTGGATGTAGTGACATTTTTTCTCTTCAGTCATTAAAAGCTAGTGATTGGAATCTTGAAGGGACTTTTGACCTCTTTTACAGCCAACCACAGATAAGTTCCATCCCTGATTCATGACATCTTGAGGAGATTTTTCAGTGGTATAAAGGTGCCTAAACCTTGTGGATGTTTTATTTATCATTTTTCTAGTAATCTAAACTTGTTTTAGTATTGTATGAATGTTATGCTATGAAACTAATGAGGATATAATCATGGTCCTAAACTTTATAATAATTATATTTTATCACAATGAACCAAAATTTCACAAAAAGATTTGAACCGAATAAAATAAATTTTTTTTATCCCATAAAAAACATTATATATGCTAAAATCTATAAAGGGCCATAGAAACAACCAAGTAATTTTGTTGCTAAGATGTTACCAGTTATAGATGAGTTGTGTAAATTATAATTGCTCTCAATAACAAACCAATTATTTTGTGACACTCAAAAGAATTCAAAAGTCAATGTTGGAGGTATGGGAAGCCTTGATGTAATATATCCTCTGGAATGTTAGAATCACAAAATATCAGTCAACAGGTAGGTATTAAGATCTGGATTAACTCGTCATATCAACAATATTGATTGACAAGTAGAATTAATTTTTAAATGATAATTTAACTATACAAAAAAAAAAATTATTAATAGTGGAAAAGACTATATAAACTGTAGACTACGAGTTTAGGCACAATGCCTTAACATTGGTGTGTGTCTATTTATATATACTTAGGAGAGCAACTACACTACTCATAAAAAAATCCAAACAGGTAGTTTGCTTAGTCATTCCAAGATGCAATACAGTTATAAGAAATATAGTTAGAAGTAACATCAAGCAAACAATTTGGAAAACAATGCCAGAGACAAACAACCAATTTTTATCAGAGTCAAATCCACAGAAAATTGCCTTGCCTACCTTTTCTCAAGTTTTCCTTCAAGATAGACCAAATCATTCAAATAATAAGAATCACATAAATGAAAAGCTTGATTGCTCATAGACACACTAATGACATCAATTTAGTAGAAGCCAAACAATATGTCTTTAATTTATGACCTAGCATGAATAAGAACAAAACTTAAACAAGATTTGTATGTTATTAATAAGATTTTTCAAGCAATGTACATGAACCAAACTATAGCACCTTAACAATACAAAGATAGAGAGTTTGTTATTTAGAGGAATCAAGTGCAACCTTGCCATTTAAAATTATTATGGAGGTTGTACTGACCTCCAATTCCAAGACCACAACATGGGTGCCTAATACACATGGAGTTACATTTGAGCCCTGAACGTTTCTAGCCTAAAATCAAACATTGCTCCCTACTTTTTTCTTCTTTGTTGAATCTCATATAAACAGAATGATCCAAAATATGCATGTCCATAGATTCAAGGTTGAGAAACCTATAATAACATATAGAATATTAAATCATACCTTCCTTGCAAAAACTAACTTAATCACCTAGTTGAGACTCATATAAGCATAATGATCGAAATGGTGCATCTCCATAAATTCAAGGTTGAGAAACCTATAATATCATATAGAAGCGAGAAAAAAGGTGCTTGTCCATACCACTTTAAAAACAATAAAACAATGGTTTCCAAGCCTATAAGAGTGCCTCATAGTACATCAATATAAGGTATTTCATCTCACATGTTTTAGGGCTAGTGAAATGTGATGAAACAAAGTCAAGTTAATGGAAGTTTTCCATTTTGATTGGGCATTCACAAAGATAATCTGAGCTTCTTAGCTAGGTATGTTTCCTGTAAGAGTTGAAACCTTACCATATTGTCGAATAACATGGACCTACAATGTAGACTAACACAGGTTATGACATAAAGGAGGCAAAGACCTCAGTATTTTACTTTTAGCCAGAGATAAAAGGAAAACTATCCAACATTTATGTTATAATAACTAATAACAACATAATATAGAATGGATGTACAACCAGGTTGTTACCACGAGACAAGACTTCTAATCAGCTACGAGAGTTAAGATGTGGTGTATATATATATATACTCTTGAAGTGTATGAAGTATAATCTATCCTAACAAATTCACTACTCAAAAACTGTTAAATAAAACTAGGTTGTGGGTCATAATATATGAAAAAATTCAGCGAATTGTATTAAGAAGTAGTTCATTTTACTGCTATTTATTGTCAAATAACATTAAAATTTGACAACAAATATTCATTCAACAAAGAAATTTGAATCTACATACAAATTCTACAAAGAAAGCTTTTAATAATATGTTCAGGTTAACAAACAAAGTCAAACCTTTAACACCACAGGTTAATATGCCACAAATGTCTTGGACGCTAATATACCCTATATCACTCTAGCTTCTCAAACATATACTATATTTGGATATGATCTATATCCATTCAATGATCAGTTGTAAGGCTGTTTCTCAACATCTTCAAAGGTTTTGTACTAGACCTGTTGCTCAAGAACATATTCACCACTCTTCTCATGAGAAAAGTGTTGGTATCCACCTCTCCAGTTTTGTTCCTCTGTAGAATCAAACACAAATGTTTCTAGATGCGGTACCCAGCTCTTCTTAGAATCAAGTTAAATCACATCATTTGGTACCTTGTTTAGATAAATACCATCATCTTGATTCTTCTCATATATCTTCTTGTATTTTACTTGCTCCCCTAAAAGTGTCATGTTCCTTGAATGGAAAATCACAAATTTCCATGTAGCCAACCTACAAAAATAAATGTCGTATTCTCATATTTTTCTAAACTGCATGTGTGACTAGCCTACTACAACAGGGGGTTTCATATTATGTCAAATTCTTTTAGGTACTATTTCCTTTGTATGTGGTCCCGACCTCTATAATCATGCTCTTGGATAGTCAAATCTTGTTTGGTGGCCCCACATGCCCTATCCTCACAATCAAATCATGACCTCATGTGGGATGTTGTATGTTATGTATGTAGGACTAATTTTGGCTTGTAGGTTTCATATAATTCTACATTACCATTGACTATTATTTCTTATTACTAGAAGGCCCATCAACTGGAAAGTGCAGATGATTTTATTGAACTTGGATAAAAGCCTACTGCAAGCTATAATGATTATGATTTCAATGTTTCTCCATCAAGCATTAGATTTGGGAGGCCTCTCTCTCCATTGTCAAGGGTGGGAGTTGGAAAATGTACCCCTCTACTCTCCAGGTCAAGAGGTGGAAGGATTTCCTCTCCACCAAGAGTTGGAATTGGAAGGGATCCTTCTCTATCAAATGTTGGAGGCAAGAGTGATCCTCTGGAATCATCAAGAATTAGAGTTGGAAGGACTCCTTCCCCATCAAGGATTGTTGGAATCTAAATGACAAGAAAGCATAGAAGGATAATGGGTGGGGAAGGTGATGGATACTACCTCAGGAAACTTGACACTGGTAATACGAGCATATGGTTCAAGGAATGGCTATGGTTGGAGGAATCAGCCAATACATGGTACTCTAATTGATGCCTATGGAAATTATAGTGGCCAGAGATCTTCACATGGACTACTTTCACATGTACAACTACCTCATGAAATTGATATAATAAGCAGTAGAATGGTGTCTAGACACTTGTGAAATTCAAATGAAGAAGAATACATTAAGAGGATATGAGCCCAAGATTGGAAAATCATGGTAGAGGAAGTGATAACTGAAGGAAATATGATTATTTTATTAGTGACCTAAAGAAGTGGTCAGGCTTAGAGAGAGAGAAAAGAATGGGTCAGAAACCTACTCTTCCTTACAGTGATTGGCATATGCATAGGCCCTTGTCTCATATGGATAGAGTTATGATCAGTTAGGAGAGATGACCTCCTGAAAGGGTAGGTTTCCTTTCTCCTTTTTGTCTTTTTTGATCTAACTAGTTTGATGAAAAAATATTCCTCGTTTGTATTTTTCCTTCATTTTTTTTAGTGATTTCCTTAGCATGTAAAGATAAAGGACGTCTAACAGAATTATATTTTTCTCAATGTAGGAGTCTGAAGAGCACCGACCATATTCTCTTTTTCAATCAAGTATTGTGTCTCAAAATATCATAGATACTTCTATTGAGACATCATCTTTGCTACAAAGTAGTCAAGGTGTATTAGGACATTGACCTGTAATGGGTTGACCTCCTCACCTAAGACATCAAAATGATAGCCCAAATTCACAATCAAGTATGAGAACACTTCAAATTTATGTTCCTAGTCACAACAATTAAAGCTTTATCATATTCATTCAATTTAACTCATTCTACAAGTTGCCCTGTGACTTAAGTGAATGACTCTAGGTCATCAGGTACAAAAATGCCATTAAGAATGTTACCAAAATGTCATGCCAATGTGGGTTCTTGCCTTGGATCTGATCCCCCGAGCTTTCAATTCCTGTCACTTGTGACACCATCATCAAGAAACATTCCTTTCTCATAAAAGAAATAATCATAAATACTCACTTATGTGTCTCCTATCACACAATCTATACAACCTTCTATGCAAAATATACTACCTCCACCTCCATCTGCGCCACCCCTTCACATCAAAAATTTCAACGACTAAAACATCAACATCAAAAAAAATTCATGAAGCCTGGACAAACAAAAGTTCAACTTCCTTCTATCCATTCCCAAGGTCATTCTTCATATTCCTTTCAATAGTCTCCACTTCAATCGCAACCTGTTCAATAAATTCCTCAACAACTACCATAGTTACAAGATTTAGAATCTCTAGTAGCTTTGTTTGCAGAGTTTGAAAAGAATGAACAGATAAACAGTTTTAATGGACATCTAATTTCTCTTTACATTTCCTTTCTTCTATTTACTATTTTTTATGTTTATTATATCGTGTATTCAGAGTATATAAACAGTAACATGCAATGTTGTTATGAATATATTATGGCGAACATGATCACATTAATTATGTTGTTGAAAGTATAATTATGTGCTTGAACTCTTGGTCTCCTTAGTCTTCTCTGTCCAAAATGCTTTGGGTTGTTTTTCTATGTCTTCCTATGCTTTATCTTGGATCAACAAGGCTTGGTTTGGGTTTTGTGCCCTGAGATTATATTTTACCTATTTTAGCCCTTTACATTTTAGTCACTTATTGCACTTGCAAATAGTGTATTAATGTTTCTTTTATCATTTCTTAGTTTTTTGGCTTGGACCATGAAACATTGACACTAATAGGTATTCTTTGATATTTTTCTTGTAAATTTTCACAATTTCCAGCAAGAACCACAACTAGTAGGATGATCATACAGGAGTTCATAATTTCAAGAAAGGCATCCATACCAAGTCCATATAACAAAACATCTGTGTTGATATGATTTATCCATTCTACAATTCATCATCTTATATTGAAAACCAATAGTGTAAGCTCGTAAAACAAGGCCTTCATGCTATGGGATTTCATCAAGGATTGTTGTGGGCTCTAGTATTGCAGCAATGATGCTACAACTCTTGGGACTTCTGTCTTTACTTTTATCAACCCGGTGGTTCGTAACAAACTTAGAAGGGATGGTGTTGTATGCACAAGTACTAGCTCTTACTGCAGGCTGTCACTTGATCAGCTAGCACAAGTTCGCTAAGAGCTTAAGCCAACTTCTATGAGTTCTTAGAAGAAGCTTTTAACTATGATGGATGAAAGCTAACTCAAAAGAGGCTAGTCTACTTGAAGAAAGAAGTGGAAAGCTGAAAGGAAATGCAAACCCTAATTTTAGCGACTAACCCTACCGGTGCAAGAAAAGAGATTAAATCGATGGAAATGGATGCCATTGACTCTTGGAAAGGTAAAATGCATGTCAATAAGCTACTTCTATAGTAAAATTTGGAAAAAGCATATTTTTGTATTTTTGAATAATTTTGCAGAATTATTATGCATGTACTTTAACGATTTTTGACTGTGCAGAGGTTGGTCAGCGGAAGGAAATGGAGTGGGAATTTTTAGGAGATTGTGAAGGTTAGAAGAGGGCCTAAGGGGTCCCTAGAACTCTTCAAGAGAGTTTCATAGTGATTAGATGTTGAAAAACTGCTCACATGAACTTCTACAAGAAGTCTGCAGGGGTTCTACAGGATGTTCTACAGGAAGATCCGAAACAAGATTTTGGAGGGTTGATGGTGGAAAAACTATGGGAAAGTGGAAATGGAGGATGGATGAGGATGAAAAGGGGCCTAGGACCTAGCAAATTAGGCTAAGGAGTGATTAAGGTGGTTGGATTCTTTCAAGGATGGAAGAAGCCATGTTGCACAAGAATGTAGGAATTAAGGAAAATTGGAAAAATGTATCAAATGAAGGGAAGGATTCTTGGATTTTGGGTTTAAGTAGGTTTTATGGTGAAGGAAGGATAGGCAGGGATGTATTATATATGCTCTACACACTATTTTTCAGAACTGATCGATGAAAGACTAGAAAAACTAGAGATTTATCTATTTTGACCTAATCTGAGCTAAAAACCGAAAACATGACGAGCAAAAGTTTATAGTCAGGAAATCATGTAAGATAAGTATGGAAACTAAGCAAGAATAGATCTAAACATGCGATTACAACTTGTATCAACTTCTCCAACTAAAAATCTAACACTAGCAATTGCATTGAAAGGCAAAAACAATGTTTTTGTGGCAGCAAGTATGGCTTGGTCTCAGCTCATGGTCCCAAGGAGGGAGAGGTGAGATCAAGGATTGCTTGATGTGCTTTTTGGAGATCCTTTTTGTTACCAAACTATCAATTCAACCTGAAGTATGAAAAGCTATTTTAATCACCAAAAAAAACCTAAGTAACAAAGCAATATTTTAACCTAAATAACAGAAATTATTCTATGAATGCAGCAAACACACATAAAAGTACAGAAAGGAGGTACTGGCACTTGGGTTGGGCCCAACCCCAAGAGCTACATCCTCCTAAGAAATATTAGAGCTGGTGCAAAGTTGGATTCATCTTTATTGGTCAAAAAATAATAGTTACATCCCAAAAACTGTCTACAAGAAAAAGCTCGAAAATGTGTTGATACAGTGCTGCAGTAAAGTGTGAAAATAGACTAACAAAATGACTAACCTACTGACTAAAATCTAACTACAATATAACTAACATTTGACTGACCAAACTGAGGCCCTAAGACTTCTTATTTATACAAATTGAGGACCCCAATAGTCCTCCTAAACTTTAGGAACTCGGATGCCAAAACTTGCAGTTAATAGCAGCTTCACTAGCCCTGCTCGGCTTTCCTTTGGCTTTGTGCTCCGAATTTTTGATGGAGAATTCAAGGTAAGGGCTCATAAATGAAGGGGACACCTTCCTACAAATCCTCTCCCTTGTTCTTCAACGAATTTGGCTACCAAGTGCTCATTAAACCTTTGATTTTGTCTCAAAATTGACCAAAAATATGAATAAAGCACACATTAGATTTTTTGGCATAATGACTAACCCAATTCACTCTATTAGCATAAATATAATAGAAAGCATGCAATAAACTAATGAGAATGGTGGATTAAGTTGAATTAGGAGGTTGAATAAGCCCATATAATTACCCATTTCTGGGGCTGAGCATCAACCCCCTACTGAAGGTGTTGCTCATCCTCTGAGCAACTAATCTATATCTTCATTCTTGATGGCTCTAGTGGCCTCCTTATCATCCCAAGCTTCTGATTTGGTCTACTCATGTGTGCCCTAAAATTCTACCTTCGTGTCCATGTCCTCCCACTGCTCCTCCTATTATACTTGTTTGAATTCTTGTGCTTTTCCTGGCCTTGAAATACATGGAGGCTTGCCTTTTTCTTTCTCCTTTTTGTTTTGTATGTGTGCTTAATGTAGCAAGCAAAATTATTGCTTCCCTTGCCAACATTTCAGGGGATTTCTCTTTCTACTATTCTTTCCTTTCACTTCTAGTAGAAATATCTATGCCCACTGTTTCTACTTGTGTCACTAATATCTCATCGTGTGTCTTTCTTTCTCTTGTTGGGTGCCTACCTTGGCTATGGCAGCCTTCTTTTGGGCTTTCTTAGTCCTTTTCCTACCAATCTTTGTCCTTTTTCCCTTCTCTGATTTTGTTGTTTTCTCCTTTTCTTTCTTAGACTCAATAGTCTTTTCAAATTCCTCTTTTTACTTCTATTCTTCCTCTGTTTTGTCCTCTGCTTGAATGTCTTGTGCTCCCTCATCAATATTCTTCTTGATTTCTTCAGTTTCCTCCCCCATATCACTGCTAGATGGGCTGATATTCTCAACTAGAGTTCTGATGTTATCATCCCTGGACATATTTCTGAAGATTTCCCAAGCTATGGGGACAATATAGGTGTGTAAAGAATCTTCCACCAACTGTTTGATGAGTCCATGGTGGGCTAACTAATCTGGGACTCCTGCATTTAGCTTTGTACCACATTCAATTAAAGGCTAAAGGAGGAAATATGGGATGCTTAGTTTTTTAGCTGGAGACAAGTCCATCCCATACCTCAATTCATGTAGCAACCTGAAATGATTACCATAAATGATGCTAAACCTCCCTTCACATGTGATATATTTCATCATTTGATAACTGACTTCACTCTAGAGAGGAGGCAAGCTTGTCATTCTGATCCCGTTTTTGTCTTCTATAGGATGCTCCTTAGGCAGAAAAAATGTTTTCTTAGCCAATTGTCCCAATGACTTCTCCTCTTTGCTCCAAGGGAGCCCCAATGGTAAACCAATAATTCTACTGATGGAATCAGGGGTAAGTTCTAGGGTCAAACTCCTAAAACTAATTGTGGCACGTGTCTTCACATTTGGTCTCAGGGACATCAAAACTCTTCAATCACCTCCTCATCATAAATCTAAATTCTGTCAAAGAAGGATATCCAATTTTCCCTATTGAAAAGGTCCACCACCTTAGGGTTCTCATATAGTTTGCTAGATTTTAAGGGTTATTTCCTCATGAATCCTCCTGGCATGGTGTTGAGTGTGTGTTTTAACCAGCAAAGAAAATGCTCAGGTGGGAAAAATACAGTCAATCACTGAAACATAGGAGAGTTGGATTTGGTTTTTTCTGAACCCAAGAAGGAATTTTTCATGTGCTCCTTACAATCATCAAATGGTAGTAATTCCCCTATTTGAAAACTGTTGTCACCCACAATTTCACTGTCTGTTTATGAAAAGATTTTTTTTTTACAGAACAGAGCATAAGGACACATGGTCTTTTCTCAGCACATAGATAGATATGTAAATTCATTTTTTTTCCACACACAAGCTGACCTCTACTGCTACATGTATCTTCCTTACAGGAGAATTTCAAAAAATAATGAGGAGATTTTGGATGCATAGAAAAGAAAAGAAATTATGCAGACTCAAGGAAATATGCAAGCAGCCTTTCACCTTTTTCAATGTGTAGACAGACTTTCACTCTCTTTTTTTCATTCTAATGCCATGTTTAATTCACCACCTTACTCAAACAAATAATGCACAGAGAAATTTTCCCGAGCCTACCTCGTATTGAGCTTGAACTTCAACAAAAACATTGGGTTTTCTTTTTGCAAAGTTGTTCTCTGCCTTTCCTGTAGAAACCTTCCTGTAGACGTTGTTCCTGCTCCTGTAGAACTGTTACAGCTTCTTGTAGAATGCTAATAAGCAAGAGGGTTCTGAGAAATGGCAGAGAACAACTGGTTCGCCACTATGGAGGTGGTATAGAGCTTGTTGTAGATGTGGGGACGATGATAAAATGGAAACAACGTTGGTGAGAGTACTTCAAAGATGAGTTTGATTGACTGTTTATGGAGACTTCCATTGATGGAGGTTGAGCCGGCCAAGTGCACGTTGGCCTCATGCAGAACTTTGGTCCCCATTACAACGTTATTATGAATAGTATGTTCTCTACCTATTAATCACTTGTCATCAGTTGCGCTGGAGTTCAAAACACCTATCACTACCTATTTTTTAAATTTCTCGTGAGTTGACTATACACGTGTGCTGTGTGATCTCCAGATGAGGTGCAATCGAACAAATTGAGGGTGTCGAGTTAACTGGCCACCATTCTAGATTAATCCAACCATTTCATTCATTTATGAAGTTTTGTATCATACAGATGCAAATAGATGAACTACTTTAGACACTTACTTGTAAGTCGACGTGTTGCTTGGTTTCTTTGCTGCTGCATGCTCATATTCAATTCTTGCATGCTTGTATCCCTTCTGCTATATGCTTTTTGCTATCTGATGTGTGGCTATTTTTCTTGTGTAGGTATTCTCTGGCTGGATCTAAGCTACAGAAGTTTGTTTCAACCTTCAGATTTGCACCCTCATGCTGCTGATGCTAGATTTTTGCAGGACAACAACTTGTTTTCTCCATCGCTCCCAAATGATAGATCAGATTGACCTGAATTTTTTTGAGCATGTTTCTATCATCGTTACGCACCTCCTGTAGCAAAATTGTGGTTAATGGATGAACAAATTTCGAGAAAAATTGAAAATGGCTGAAGGTGACAGAGGTCAATTTCTTGGAAACCGTGCATTGGAATTGCCTGAAATTTGCTTGGGTAGGCTACTATCACCCATATGCATCTCCCCATGAAATAGGTTTTTAAATGGATGCATGGATATGGAGAAAATGCAAAAATATCTGAAGGTGATGGAGGTGGATTTCTTGTAAACCATGCACTAGAATTGAGTAAAAATTGTTTGAGCATGTTGCCATCATCCTTATAAAACTCCCCATGCAACAGTTCTTTAAATGGATGAATGGTTTTCAAGTTAGGGAAAAAAACAAATTTCTGCTCTATGTATTTTTGTATCAAAGCATTTTGCAGTTTTTTGGACAACAAGAAAAATAAGCTTGGGGTGTGATGCAGGCATGGAAATGATGGAAGAGGAGTTTGAAGACTATAAGAGGATTTATGAACCCTTCATGAAGCTTCCATGTTGCCAAACTGCTTTTTAAAATCCATTTCTAGCTTTCTGTAATTTCTACAGGAACTTCCTGTAGAAAACACAGTTTTCAGAAAAGAAGCACAGTGAGGTGGAAAAAATATCGAGAATGATGGAGAAAGGTGAGGGATGGTAGGATAGGTGATTTTATTCGTTTCAGAGCTTTCTTGGCACCTGTTGTTGCTTCTTGAAGTTCTGCAAACCTGCAGTACAACTGAAAATTCATTTTTTTCTTTTTTCCCTCTTTTTTTGAAAACAACTAGAGTGCCTTAAGGAGGTTTTCACCTTAGTTGCCTACCCTCGGTGCCTCCAAGGGGGGTTTTCACCCAGGGATCTTATTCCCTTTTTCTTTTCTCTTCTTTCTAATCCATTGATTGCCTCATGGAGGTTTTCAATGAATGAGATAATCTGAGGCATCTCCGAGGAGGTTTTCACCTTAGATTTTTATTTTCTTCTTTTTTTTCATTTTTTTCATTTTTTTTCTTCTTTTATTTTTTTCCTACCTTACCCTACTTGAAAAACAAAATCATTTTCAAGTATAAGAATACTTCGAATGGAGCCCTGTGCACATCAAGATGATAGAAAAAATGATGTGGAGGCTTGAAATGCATGCTTTGATAGGTATCCAGGTTTCTGAGACCAAATGATTTGACTTTGAAGGGATCAAGCATAGTTGAGGAAGAGAGTACTGCCGCAACTTAGTGACTGTCTGGAACCATATCTGAATATAGTTATGATGTCCTTGGTCCTTTTGCTGATATGTATCATTCTTCATGTATTCTTCTATCATGACCTTCACATCTTCCTCTTTTTGTTGATTTTTCTCTTGAATACATGGAGGATTTGATGGTAACCTTGAGGGAGCTCTCCCTATCTCTGGTTTTCATGTCTTCTCTTCGTCAGGTGCAGCCCATGGTCCTTTGATCTCCTCTTTTGAATTTTCTTTCACTGGATGTGGTCCTTCAGTGCTTTCAATATAATATCTTTCTTGCAATACTCTTCTTGAGCTATGGTGAATATCATTGAGCTCAAGAGGAGTCGTTTGGACATATTGTGTCTCAACATTATAGTTGGGTTGAGCTACTCCAATGTGTGGGTTTGGAAATGGTGGCTCGGGTAGCTGAGTGGAGGTGTCTATTTGAGATGGATGTGGATGGGGCTGTGGTTTCCCACTATATACTTGCTGAGCCTGCCTATTATTTGTGTTTGGGTTTGGTTGAGCAGACATTTGGGGCTGCCTTGGTGGAGCAGGAGGCGGTGGTTGTGGTTGAGCAGATGGTGGAAGAAAAGGAGTGAGGGGAGTGTTGTACTGGGGCCTCCACCCCAGATGAGGTGCATTCCACCAAGGATGTGGCTGAGCGTAGGGGTGAAATGGATGAGTAGCTGGTTGGGCATAATATGGAGATGTGAAGGACCAAGGAGGAGGTATGGACCAAGAAGGGTGAGCAAGGGGGGCCCAAGAAGGCATGGAAGTGGTTTGACAGGGGTTGTAATATGTTTGGGATGTGCCTTTCATTCCCTACTGGTAAGGTATGGGTCCATGTGGCCTCCTTTGGTTCATAAAATAGAGTGGTTCAATGGCTCCTTTGGCCCTCTCATATTCAGCTTTAATTCTGGGCAAGGAAGGGCACTGATTCATAGGATGTTCTCCTTCACAGATAAAACACACTGTTATGGAGTGCAACAGACATTCGTTCCTAGGATGCTTTCTAGTGCACCTAAGACAAAATATGGCCAAAGCCCTCTCGGCTTCCTCTTGCTTCCTTTCGATCCACAAGGTATCTAGTTGCATGGCAAGAAATTGCCTCACCTCACTCTTGAAATCTTCCATCAGATTTTCACATTCACCTCTAAGGATTGAGTTGGAAGAAAAGGTACTACTCCCAACATTTCTGTTTTCAACCATATGCTCCAGAGGAATGTTTTCTTCTTCTTCTCTCCTAGAGGTTCTTCAAATATGTCTTGCTATCCATGTAAGGGTTCTTCTTTATCATAGCCATTGAAGAAGAGAGAAGGTTGGTTGTGTGAAGCAGTGGGGGTGTTGTGAAAATATTTTTTTGACTTATTTGTACTCCTACAAGGCATGAAATGAAATCTTTTTGGTTGATTTTTGTTTTTTTTTCTTCTTGTACCTACAAAACAGAAATAGATTGAATTGTAACTAACTAAAATCTATCTTGTTGAAATGAAAATGCAGAATTGAAATGAAAGCAGGAAAGGACTAATCTATTTTACAGAAATGAAATTGCGGAATTGAAATGCTAAACTATGCTTGCAGAATTGAAATTGCCGAACTGAAATACTAATCTATGAAAGTGGGAAATATCTAATGTACACTTTCTGAAATGAAATGAAAGCAATAAATGTCTAATATACTTTTGCAGAAGTAAAATTGCAAAATTAAAATGAAACAACTGCTCTACTCTTGCTGAAATAAACTACGTAGCAGAAGGTTGCAGTAGAAAATGGAAGAAAAGTAGCAATCACCAATACTCTGACGCTTCCCGGGCAATGGCGCCAAAAATATGGCGGGCTCCAGTATTGCAGCAACGATGCTACAACTCCTAGGACTCCCGTTTTTACTTTTATCAACCCAGTAGTTTGTAACAAACTTGGAAGCGACAGTGTTGTATGCAAAAGTACTAGCTCTTACTGCAGGCTGTCACTTGATCAGCTGGCACAAGTTTGCTAGAAGCTTAAGACAACTTCTATGAGTTCTTAGAAGAATATTTTAACTATGATGGATGAAAGCTAACTCAAAAGAGGCTAGTCTACTTGCAGAAAGAAGCGGAAAGCTGAAAGGAAATGAAAACCCTAGCAAACCCTAGATTTAGCGACTAACCCTACCGGTGCAAGAAAAGAGATGAAAGCGGTGGAAATGGATGCGATTGACTCTTGGAAAGGTAAAATGCATGTGATGAAGCTACTTCTAAAGTAAAATTTGGAAAAAAGCATCTTTTTGTATTTTTGAATAATTTTGCAAAATTATTATGCATGTGGTTTAACGATTTTTTATTGTGCAGAGGTTGGTCAGTGAAAGGAAATGGAGTGGGCGTTTGCAGGAGATTAGGAAGGCGATAAGAGGGCATAAGGGGTCCCTAGCTCTCTTCCAGAGAGTTTCACAGTGATTATATCTTGAAAACCTGCTCACATGAACTTCTATAGGAAGTCTGGAGGGTTTCTACAAGATGTTCTACAGGAAGATCCGAAGGAGGATTTTGGAGGGTTGATGGTGGAAAAACTGTGGGAAAGTGGAAATGGAGAATGGATGAGGATGAAAAGGGGCCTAGGACCTAGTAAATGAGGCTAAGGAGTGATTAAGGTGGTTGGTTTATTTCAAGGATGGAAGGAGTGATGTTGCACAAGAATGTAGGAATTATGGCAAATTGGAAAAGTGTGGTAAATGAAGGGAAGAAATCTTGGATTATGGGTTGAATTAGGTTGTATGATGGAGGAATAATAGGCATGGATGTATTACAGATGCTTTGAACACTATTTTTCAGAACTGATAGAAGAAAGACTAGAAAAACCAGAGATCTATCTATTTTGACCTAATCTGACCTAAAAACCAGAAACATGATCAACAAAAGTTTATAGTGAGGAAATCATGCAAGATAACTATGGAAAATAAGTAATAATAGATCTAAACATGCGAGTACAACTGGTATCAACTTCTCCAACTAAAAATCTAACACTAGCAATTGCATTGAAAGGAAAAATCAATGTTTTTGTGGCAGCAAGTATGCATTGGTCTCAGCTCATGGTCCCAAGGAGGGAGAGATGAGATCAAGGATTTCTTTATGGCATTTTTGTAGATATTTTTCGTTACCAAACTATCAAATCAACCTGAAGCATGAAGAGCATTTTTAATCATCAAAAACAATCTAAGTAACAAAACAAGATTTTAACCTAAATAACAGAAATTATTTTATGAATGCAGCAAAGACACACAAAAGTACACAAAGGAGGTACTGGCACTTTGGTTGGGCCCAATCCCAAGAGCTACAACCTCCTAAGAAATATTAGAGTGGGTGCAAAGCTGAATTCATTTTTATTAATAAAAAATAATAGTTACATCCCAAAAACTGTCTACAAGAAAAAGCTTGAAAATGTGTTGATACAGAGCTGCACTAAAGTGCGAAAATAGACTAACAAAATGACTAACCTACTGACTAAAATCTAAATACAATCTAACTAACATATGACTAACCAAACTGAGGCCCTAAAACTTCTTATTTATATAAATTGAGGACCCCAATAGTCCTCCTAAACTTTAGGAACTCAGCTGCAAAAACTTGCAGTTAATAGCAGCTTCACTAGCCCTGTTCGACTGTCCTTTGTCTTTGTTCTCTGAATTTGTGATGGAGAATTCGAGGTAAGGGCTCATAAGTGATGGGGACACGTTCCTACAAATCCTCTCCCTTGTTCTTCCATGAATTTGGCTGTCAAGTGCTCATTAAACCTTTGATTTTGTTTCAAAATTGACCAAAACTCTGCATAAAGCACACATTAGACTTTTTGGCATAATGACTAACCCAATTCACTCTATTAGCATAAATATAATAAAAAGAATGCAATAAACTAATGATAATGGTGGATTAAGTCGAATTAAGAGGTTGAATGAGCCTATATAATTACCCATTTCTGGGGCTTATCAGATTGCATGACAAGATGTTCATATGGAAAAATATCTTCTCACTGCAACATGTCACCAAGGAAATCATTCAAGATCATAACACATATAACAGAGTATCGATATTGAAAGGCCTTTGTACTATTGACATTTGTACTCTCCTGATGTTGATGTCATTTCTGCCATGCACTTCATTCCCTTTTTGCTAATGCCATTTCGTATCATCAGGGCAATCCATTTCAAGCTGGTAGCATCATGCTTTGCCTCATAGGTCACATTTACCTTTTTAGCTACATTTCTACACATGGGCTATCCATTATGTCCATGAACCTTCAAATCCATGGAGAAGTGGTATAATAAGCATAGATTTGTATTTAAGTTTTGAACCTAGCATAAAATCAAAAATAAAAAAATCATGCGCTAATGTAATCCCTAGTTGTTTTTCTTCATGCTTCTTCCATGACAACTTTAATACTATAGCCTGTGGAAGCTATTCCTTGGAAGACTATTTTTTGTAACTTCAGTCTTTCCTAAAAAAATTTAATGTGCCACTGAAAATGATACTCAGTGAAGTTTCACCTCCATGTGGTTTGGTAGTGAGTGAAGCCTCAACTCAGAACTTTAGCTTGTGAGAACTTATTCGTTGATCAGAAAGCCTCTTGTCCACATATTTTGCTGGAATTTGACCTACCATTCATTTGGAAATTCTGGATAAGATGTGGAGGTTCTTCCCAAAGCTATTTTTTTGGAAAAAAATGAGCCATATCTATGAATAAGCATAAATATGGTATTGTTGTACTTGACATTACATAAGATACCACTATATTTGACATTACATAAGATATCGTTATACTTGACATTACATAATATGTCTAACAACATATAATGTTATTGGTAAGAGTCATCATTGACATGGGGGATTTGAGGAGGGAATTTTTTTTGGAATTATTCAATAGTAGATCCTTGTGCATAGTCTCATGTCTTTAAGCTCCATTCCTCTTGAATCTCACATGGAATTACATGGAATTTTTTATGTGTGGATTTGATGATGAATACTCTAGCCTATTTTTTTTAATTTTTCATTACATATCAAAGCTTGGAGAACATTTCTTGAGGACCAAGACATGTATGAGGTAAGGGAAAACATGGACTCGACTACTCTCTTATGGTCTTGGAATTATGGTCGACTAGTTTTACTCAAAGGAAAACCTAACAAGCTAGAAATAAATTAATTTTTGATGACATGGAACTAGCTCACTGAATCATAGTCTGAGCAGTTTCCTTTCTAAGGGAGTTGTTAAATTATAATTTTAAAAGGAAAAGATAGGGGTTTGTCATTTTCCAAAAGATTAACAAAGAGCAGGTTAATTATGTGTGGGATTCTCTACCGATTGTCTCCACCCTTTAAAGTGTCTCAGTAAGAAAACTGTGTGGACGATGAGAATTATGTTGCTTTTATAATCCTTTGAGGGTTTAGCATGATGAAAATTACAAAAAAACAAAATTGGGGGGCTTATTTAGCAGCGAATGAAGGAATTCTATCTGGGTAAAGGATTTATAAGGACTGAATGGTGGTGGAGGCAAAAATTTATCCTTTCGCTTCCATGAATTCATTGGGCAATATTAATAGATGGAAGAGATAGAGTGGGTGTTTACACCCCTTATTAACAACATTAGAGGGAGCATAAAACCCTATGAGGATAAAAAAAAAATCCCATGATTACATCATGCCATGACCATGATAAGGCATGGGAAAACTAAATAAGTGACATCCATAATCAATTATAGTCTCCTTATTGTTCCACCCTTTGAGGTGTATTAGATGACTTGCCCTGATCGTTATCAGCATTTCCCTCAAATCCATTTAGCAGTAACTAAGTCTTACCAGATCTATGTCCAACAATATTTTGATGGAAAAAAGTTTCTTAGAGAACTTTTCCCCATGGATTTAGATTGTGAGGGTAACTATCCGTTGAAGAGTGCACACTAAAGGGTTGATAGAGTAATTTATATATAAATCACCACCTTATCCTTCCTCGAGCATTCTTCTCACTTAATATTACTTTTCTTAGGGCTTATATATATTATTCTATTGGAGGAAATAATGCTTGTAAAAAGTTAACTAACATGCTTAGTTGGACAATGTGAAATGTGAAGATAGAGGCCCTTTGGTATAGACTCTTCAATATATTGTTTCATTAAGTGGGAAAAATACAACATACTACATCCATCACGCAAAATCCTTTCAGTTGTGTTATGGTTATCAACTAACAACAACCATCAGGCAGTGGCCTTTAGATAGATAAACTCAAAAATATGGATGGGGCAAAGGATCATGTGTGCTGGTTAGATCAACATTTCCCTCCTATTCCTTCCCCACATGTTATTCTCATTGAAGATTAATCTCTCTAAAGTCATATTTATTATTAAATTGTAAGAACTAGTCCCTGAAATAAGTAACCTACTAGCCCATCCAAATCCACTAATAAAAAAATCATAGTGGTAATTCAACATAAACTCTTTATAAAGAAAGGTGAACATTGTTTCCTCAAGGAAAATTAGAGAAAACTGCAACCAACACCAAAGTTGCTTCCAATGGTATTAAGGTTTTCACATCAGGTGGAAGTCTCCTACTAGATAAACTTGGGGCTGTGTGGGTTGGGGGATGATGTGCAATAGTAGTTGGAATAATGTCTATGTGAAGTCACCCACCATATCCTCTGCTTTGAGCATTTCCTATATAGGAGGATAAGTGAATAATAGTATCATGTCTTCTGAATTTCAAACACATTTTGTGCAAGGGATGAGTATATTGTAGCTAAAACCCCTAAGAGGATCAACTTTGACTAAGAATATTCCCATTGAAGTAGCAGTGTGCGACTACACTAGGTGATGAATAAGGTAATGGACCTCGAAGACAACATAAATATATGAAAAGAAAGTAGACTTATGAATGCACAGGCCTAATGGGAATGCTTGGATGCTCTCTGTTATCATATGTGTTCTATTCTGATGCATTTGGAGTTCTTCAAGTACATAGAAATGTTGGTGGTCTAAATTTTTAAGTAAGATGACATTCAATCATGCATTTTTGCATTGTATATCACAGTTTCTGGAAAACTAACAAAAGTCCTTGTTTAAAATCAATGTGTGTGTGTGTTGTGTGTATGATCATAGGTTTAAATGAGATATGATAGGAAGGATGGAGGAGAAAGAGGCAAAAACCCTTGCAACAAATATCCTATGGAGGATGATCAAAACAGAAGGGCTTGAGCAGTAAGTAATGAATACCAAATACATCATTTCTCTTTCCATAGAAGATTGGATAAAATTTCCAATAAAACCTACGTAATGATTCTATCATTTGGATACCACTACTCCTAGCATTCCCCATTGGAGAGAATTGATTATGTTGGAAAATTGGAATTTGGAGAATTATTTGATTTGAGTATAGAGCCTTCGGTGGGATGTAAAGGCCAACACAAAATTTTAGAATATTTGATTTAGTATTTGAGGAAAGTTGCAACAAGATATTATAATCTTAAGTAGATGTAGTTACTAACATTTCTAGGTCACAATTAATTATGGTAGCAATGTGGGAATAAGGAGGGATTTTTGGATTTAGATGGAGATAAAGTTGAGCAATGGAATCTCTTCATTCAATAATTTTAGAGTCGTTTTATGAGGTTGAGTTTGAAAAAAAATACACTGATATGGTCCAAAATCCCTGCTAATGGAGACTACACAACCAACACTAGATATTCAACAAGTTTTTTAGACTAGCAATGAGGAGCCTGCTGGTGGTGGAAGGCACCTTTGAATCTGCATGACACATTTTGATGGATTTATCCTTCATTATATTCCCCTGCATGAGACTCCAACAACGGATGATGCTTTTAGTGACGTGATTGATAGAATTGGGAGACTCAACCTTGATTCAGTCCCAACTCAATCAATAGAGTAGCTTGGACCATCTGAGAAAGGTCCCCCAAAGTGGCTGACATAGACACTTGAAAGTGTTCATCCTGATGAAGTTGGAAAGACAAGAACTAGAAATTCAAACTGGCAAAATGGTGGTGCCGTATATCACTCTAATTCACTTGTTGATATGGATGTTTCTTATGATTGTGAATTGAACTTGTCTACATATTTTGAATCAACTTCCTTCAAAGAAGCTACTTCTCATGATGAATGGAAAGAAGCAATGCAAAAGCAGTGTGGTGCCCTCATAAAGACTGGCACTTGGAAGCTGGTTGATCCTCCATTAGGAACCAAACCAATTGGCTGCAAGTGGGTCTACAAGAACAGGTATAAAGCTGATCGCTCACTTGACAAGAACAAAGCTAGGCTTGTCACAAAAGGTTTTGCACAAAAGGAAGGGGTCCATTATGAGGAGACTTTTGGCCCCATAGAAAAATGGGCTACCATCCAGACACTCTTTTCCCTAGCAACTCAGAACGATTGGAAAGCCCATCAAATGGATGTAAAAACTGCTTTCTTGAATGGAGATCTAAAAGAGAATGTCTTTATGTCCTAGCCTGAAGGATATCTTGTGAAAGGACATGAACATAAAGTATGAAAACTTTTGGAGTCCTTGTATGGCCTCAAACAAACACTACGAGCTTGATATGAAAAACTAACTGAGCATCTTCTGAAACTCAATTTCAAACACTATGATCTTGATGATGCAACTTTATTTGTCAAGAAAGTTGGCAAAACAGTTGTATATCTTGTGGTATATGTAGATTATATTTTTATGATAGGGAACAATCAGAGCTACATTGAATCCATAAAGAAGGAATTGGGAAAAAGTTTTGAAATGACTGGTTTGGGCTATGTCATTACTATCTTGGTATTGAAGTAACCCAACATCCGAAGTCCATATTTCATTCTAAAAATAAATACATTGGAGATCTGTTGAATAACTTTGGCATGACAGAATGCAATCCTCTTACTACTCCAATGGAACAAAACTTAAAGCTCACGTCTATTGCAGGAAAAGAATTTGAGGATGCAAGAAAGTATAGACAACTTGTAGGAAGTCTCAACTACCTAACTACTACCAGAGCAGACATTTCGTTTGCTATTGGAATCCTCTCTAGGTTTATGCTAAAGCCTTGTGAGGGACATTAGTCTGCTGCAAAAAGAGTTCTGAGGTACTTGAAGGGAACTCAAGACTTTGGAATCAAGTATATACAGGTGGACGACTTCGATGGAGACAAAGAAACTCGGGTGTCTACTTCAGGATATGCTATGAGTCTTGGATCAGGAGTTATCTCCTAGAGATCACACAAACAATCAATTCCAATAGATTCCACAATAGAAGCAAAATATGTGGCAGCAGCTGAAGCAACAAAAGAAATTGTGTGGCTCAAGAAAGTTCTTGAAGATTTGGAGGTAAAACAAGTACAAGCAACTCCACTCATGATTGAAAATACCTCTGCAATAAAGTTGGCCATGAACCCAAAGTTCCATGATCAAATGAAGCACATCAATATGAAATATCATCTGATTCGACATCATGTTGAGGCCAAAACAATCCATCTCCATCATTATTCCACTAATTAACAAGTTCCCAACATCTTCACCAAATCACTTGGAAGAGAAAAGCTTGAATGATTCAGAATGATGCTTGGACTCACCAACATCCCTTGAGATTAGGGAGGAATGTTGACACCAAATCATTAGGATTGGGTGAATATAATGTAAATAAATAAGAAGTAATATGAACAGTCATTGGGAGATGAAGTGAACAGTCCCTCCCTCATCTATACAATAAAGACCAACTTGAAGGAATATGATATATGAATCAATTTTGCTTTGAGGAGTTACTTCCTGGCCTGACAATTACAGCAGTATGGGAAAACAATTGTTAGCTTTTTTGGAAGTATGGGAAATGGGAAGAATCATCTCTACTTACGTCAATTTGTATGAATCATTAAGAATGTAAATCTCTTTGAAAGGAATTCTTTCTCACCGCTAGAAATTTTTCATAAAAATAAATATGTTGATGATGTTAAGTCATCTCCAAAGGCCAAACCCATGAGAAAAATTAGGTGATTAGAGATAATCAGGTTTCTTTGATGGTGCTAGCTAATGGATATCTTTGGAGGTGTAGTGCTAGAGCTACTCTATTTCTTCAGGTTCCTATAATATTTCTTTTAAACTGGGCCTTGGGAGAGGTTATAATAATTGGGAAAAGTTGAAAGATATGGTATATTTGACTAGGATTGTAGGGGAAAATGGTATAATACTATCTCCTTGTCCCTTAGATAATTTTAAAGATGGCTATTATGAGATATCGAATATTTTTCTTCCTTTAATAAAGAGGCTATATAATTTTGCCCACAGGGGGAGAAATTTATTGGCTCGTAATTTTTGCAAGTTGATATTCTTCTTGAGAGCCCAAGAAAACCATAGCTTGGAAATTGTACTATAAATTTCCTTGTCATGTTTTTGTTTGTAAACAAAGAGGCATTTTCCATTAGGGTTCCCTTAGATATGGATTGAAGATTTTAACTTCCAAGACTTCTAAAATTTTCCTCACAAAGCAATCATTATTATGTCTAGGATGCGTTTGATGTAATGACGCCTCATTATGAGGGTTAGGATCACCAATGCTTTCATGTTCAAAGATTGAATCTATTGGAGATGCCATGGTGGTGACTAAAAAATGTTGGTTTGGCACTTGATTGTTGGTGTGGAAATCATAGCCAAATGTGGGACCTTGCCCTCTTTCTGTCTAAACATTTTTAGTTTATTGATTCACATTCTTTCTTTTTTTCAAGATCACATAGGAAAACCACCACGTACTTCCTTGCATTTCATAAATGGTATCCAACATAGACTTATTGGTACTAATTAGGGTACTTGATCTAGTAGGAATATTAAGGGACACAACAAAGATATCGAGCCTAAGGAATTGATCCCAATATTTCTTACATGATGCTCAAAGCACTTGGTTATTAATTCTTATTTTTTATTCAAAAAAAAATTAAAAAATTCTTGAATATTTATCAAGAGTGTGAGGAACTATGAAAAGTGTAGGTGAAGGTTAAAGTCCTTTTTTGAAATGAATTATTTTGTGTTACAATTCCAAGCGGGCCTGATATTTCCAAGGGTAGATGCATTTTGACGATTGAAAATTTCACCTTGAATAACTTAGTAATGGAAAAATTTCCTTGTCTTCATATCTTCTGAAATGTAGCCTACATTTTGAGATTCATCATAGTGTTGATTCATCCATAGGTGGTGGCATGACTCAAAATTTTCTAGTCTATACTTCCAATGATAACCTCATTAAAGAAATTTATGCTCTTAAGCCCATACTTTGTTGGAATTATGGTAAATTGGATCTTTACTAGAAGGGAGGGGGTTGGAGTGGAATATATGATTTTTGATTAGTTGCATATCCAATGGCATCACTCAAAACTTTCCAATCTATGCTTTTGATGATAGCCTTCTCAAAAAAATTTAAGCTCTTAAACTCAAACCTTAAGGAAGTTATGGGGAATTAGATTTTCCTAGAAAGGAGGGGCCAAGGTGGAATATATGATTTATCAATAGTTGTAATCATGTTTTATACAATAAATGACAAATATATTTTATATAATCTATTTCAATAAAATATCCTGCAAAATTATTGAAGCACTTGTGTCTCATATGGTCATTATTTACATGTGTGAATATTAATTGTTCTTTTTCAGGATAATACTAGCTATCAAACGTCATTGGTTCTTGAGATTGAAGCACAGTTGAAAACTAAATGTGACAAGCTTTATGATGCTTTTTAGATGGATGAAATTGGTAAGAAAGCTATTTTTAAGAATTGGATATGGAAGCAATGGCATTTTCAGTTTATTTATGAACCATGATATCATCAATTTTCTTTTTAGTCTTATTAATTATAATCACATTCCATACCTCGAATGTGATACGAGCCAATTCTCCTCAGAGCTTGCACCTTCTAGAAAGGTCAATTTCATTAGAAGTGTGCTATCATTTTATAATATGCTTGTTGTGAGCTCAACATGTAACTTATGGAAATTGAAACTGGGTGGGAAGGATAACAATCATTCTTCACAACCACCAAAGATAAACCCAATTGACAACTTTCTTTGTGGAGATTATAATTAATATCATGATGACTGCACATTTTTTTGTAGCAAGTTCACTCTACTCTTTGAATAATTTAAAGCCCATTATTATAACAAGGCTAGGAGATATGTATGGATAACCATGAAAGGAAGGTTTGGGATTGGCTTGGCCATTTCGATTCTCAACTTCCTATTTCACTTCTTTAGAGAATATTATATATTCAAATACAAACTCAATTCAAATAAAACAAAAATAAAGAAGCCTAATTATGAAGATGTTTCTCTTGCCACTACCTTGTAATGATGTAATTTTTTTTAATTATATTTGAGTTTCACTGATAATAACTTCGGTTTATATATTGCTTTTAATGCCAAATTGACATCACAGTAAACATACAAATACCCCTTTAAGTATGACCTAAAGATGGCTCAAATAATCTCACCTTTAGCCCATGGATGTAGTAGAGTAATTTTTTAGGTGTGAAGTTTTATTAGAGGCACTATTTGTTTGTTTGTTTTCATTAGAAAAAGGGATTGCTAATGGTTTTATATTTATATGACTTCCAATTTATCATTTGTAGCATGTTGAGAAATGTAAAAGAATAATGTGACATTTATCTTGCAAAAATTGATGTTGAATGAAAGGATATAGAGTTTAACCAAGATATAATTTGCTTTGGTAAAGGTTGAAGAACATCTTAAAAATATGTCTACGAATACACCATATACAAAGTTTGAACACAAGTAATATATGGATTTTATTTTGCAGATATGTTATTTTTTCTACCCAAGATATCACATCAATAAAAATATTGATATTGTATGAATTGTTTAAGGACTTCATTAAGGTTATTTTTTCTGATGTCCTACTTGATTGGCACCTTCTCATGACATGACTCATTTAAATATGAATTAATATGTTCCTAAAACAAATCTGATTCAAAGTTTATAGATATACAAGATAAAAAAAAATTGTAAATGCCTTAATTTCATTATTACTTGACTCTGGTGTGGGAAGGTTACAAGAAATGGTATTGGGCAGGTTACGGGAAATGGCATTGGGAAAAGGATGGGGAGACAATGCAGAACATGTCCTTGATATGATTCATTTGTCGTAGGAGATCCTTCTGGCACCTGAGCCATCGACTTTGGAAAAGTTTCTATTAGGGATTCCTATGGTTTTTAATGTTGTGATTCTTTCACCTTGTGGTTCTTATGGGAAAGAAAATGTTTTAGTAATGCTAGACAAGACACTTGTGGACAGGTAAACAAATTTCTTATAATTGCAATTCTCATTCCATGATATCCTTTATTTATTGTTTGATTGTATTTTGAATGTTTCTTGTGATTTTGATTTGTATTTCAACTATGAAATTGGAAGTACTTGGTATCATTTCCATTTAAAAAACATCCAAATCTTGAAGATGAGTTTAGTATTACACAATATTAATTGAAATCCTTTATTTGTTGTGTTAAAATATTTTCATGGCTGTAAGAAAAGTTTACTTTCATGTTTTTATTTGATCACAGATTGTCTATATACTTGATCAAGTTGATGTGTTAGAGAATGAAATTTTGTTGTGAATAAAATGACAAGGATTAAACATCACACCTCAAATTATTTGTTTTAATAATGTATCTAGAACCTGAGTTTTTTAACATTGAACTTAGTTGGCATGATTATGCCTAAGCTTTCAATGAAGGTTGAATATAACTAAGTTACTAAGGTGTTATTTTCTATGGTGATGTTTTATTTTTTTTGTTTATACAAGTCATATGGAAACATAATGGCCACTATCCCCAGCTAAAGAAAACTTGTTCGATTTTCTTGTTTTTATAGGGG
The DNA here is from genome assembly GCA_000404065.3 of Pinus taeda. Lineage (NCBI taxonomy): Eukaryota > Viridiplantae > Streptophyta > Pinopsida > Pinales > Pinaceae > Pinus > Pinus taeda. The sequence continues at coordinate 64,032 of APFE030862088.1, forward strand.
AAAATTGCATTGACATTGTTGATGTTGAGGTATGTCGTATAAATATTTTATATTCTACTTTAGTTTATATTCAAGTGTTCATCACCTTTCATGTCTTATACTTCGCATTGTATCTTCTTTCATTTTCAGGAGAGGAACTCAATATTGAGGGTAAGAAGTAGGAATTCAAGAAAGAGGAGAACAATAACAGTAGAGCGACAAGTGAAAAATGAGACAGAGAATGGAATCAGTCTAGTGATACCCTTAAAGCCAATATGTTTCATAATATACACACATAGAGACTGATGGTCAAGTCTTGAGAGTTGGTGAATTCACGTGCAATGCTTTGGAAACATAGTGATAATGTTTTGAAATGACGAAAAAATATGTATTTCATGTGTAAATTGTAGTCCAACCAATATTAAGTTCAAAACTCATATTTTAATACTTGACATTTTATATAATAAAAATTGTGGTTAAAAATATTTTAATTTAGAACTTATATTATTTAGTCCTGTAATTAACATATATAACTCTGTGTTATCATATTAGATGAACATGCACACTGTATGACATTTTTTTTAATTTAGTCACAAAATCATACTAATAAAATTATGTTGATTAATAATGAACACATACAATCAATCTAAAGCTACTAAATTAGTAGTTTATATTGATTAATAGTGGACAAAAATGAAATGAATATTTGACTAAATTAGTCATTTAGAATGATTATGAATGAAAGTAAATGAAATGAATAGAAACTACTAAATCGGTTGTTTATACAATAAGTATGAAACTACCAAAAAAAGATAAATCACTACTACAAATGAAAAATTTGTGATTACAAATGATGACTAAACTTTGCATACATACAACTATTAGTAGGTAATTTATAGTATCTTATAACACGACTAAAATTTGGTCATACTTCTTTGGTCATTAATTAATTTCAAAAAATGACCAAAATTTTCATATATATGACTATTAGTAGCTAATTTACAGTATCTTATAAAACGACCAACATTTTGTCATATTTCTTTGGTCATTAATTGGTTTTCTCAGGTAATCATATAGTAGTATATTTTGTGGTATATTTGGTCATTAATTGCGCTAATTAATGACTAAATCAACGACTAAATTAATGACCAAATTTATGAATAAATATACTACTAGATGATAAAATTGAGACAACCAATTAATGACTAACACAAAAATGACTAAAAGTTGTTCATGTTATAAGATACTCTAAATTAGCTACTATTGGTCACTGACTAAGAAATGGAAATTTATATGCAAAATTTTATCATTTTTTAGTAATTAATTAGCCATTTTCTACTAGTGTAAGGAGTAGGATTTGAAGAAAGAGGAGAACATTAATGCTTGACATGACAAATGAGAAATGAGAGAATAGAACTGGTCTAGTGATGCCCTTAAATCCAATATTTTGCATAAGAAAGACACAGAGACTGATGTTAAAGTATTTAGAGATGGTGAATTCACCTACTATTGCTTGGAAACACAACGACAATGTTTTGTAGTGATGAAACAACATTTCATGTGTAAATTGTAGTCCAACTACTGTTAAGTTAGAAACTCATATTGTAATACTTGAAATTTCATATAATTTAATTCATGTGGTTGAAATTATTTATAGTCGCACTTGATATTGTTTAGTATTTTAATTAACATATGTAACTTTGTGTTTTCATATTAGATGAACTAGTGCACATTGTATGATTTTTTTTTTTAATTTGGTCACAGAGTCGTACTAATTAATTTATGTAGATTAATAATGAACACATAAAATCAATCTAAAAATACTAAATTAGTAGTTTATATTGATTAATGATGAACACAAATAAAATGAATATATGACTAAATTAGTTTTTTATAATGATTATTAATGAAAATAAATGAAATGAATCTAAACTACTAAATTCATTGTTTATATAATGAATATAAACTACAAAAAAAATATGAATGACTATTCCAAATGATTAATTTTTCACTACAAATGACAACTAAATTTTTCATATATATGACTATTAGCTAATTTACAGTATCTTACAACACGAAAAAGATATAGTCATATTTAATTGACTTTAAACATTGGCTGAAATTTGTATATACATGACTATTAGTAGTTAATTTACAGTATCTTATAACATGGCCAACATTCTGGTCATATTTCTTTTGTCATTAATTGGTTTTATCAGATGATCATAGTAATATATTTTGTTGTATATTTAGTCATTAATTGTGGAAATTAATGACTATATCAATGACTAAATTAATGATCAAGTTTATGACTAAATATACTACTAGACGATAAAATTGAGACAAGCAATTAATGACTAAGCTAAAAATGACTAAAAGTTGGTCATGTTATAATATACTATAGACTAGCTACTACTACTCAATGACTGAAAAATGGTCATTTATATGAAAATTTTAGTCGTTGTTTTACTAACTAATTAACCATTTTTTACTAGTGTATTCTTCCTTCAACTTCTCCTCTATCTCCTACAACTTCAGTTCTTCTTCCTGCAACCTCTTCTTTTCTCTCATCATTCACTTTGCTCTCTTTATAGGCTACTCCATCTTTGCCTCCACTACCAAGGCTACTTTTTCCATGATAAGATCTTCCTTCATCTTGCATATTTTCGATACCTCTGGGTTCTCGAAAATCTTCATCCTTCCCTTGTCTTGCATTGGATTATTGCATATTGTTTATCTTGTTGTTGTTTCCTATCCTTCTATTACCTGTAGAGAATATTTCCATGTTGTTGCTATATTAACTAGCTCATGGATTTTGGAGGCATTGTAGTAGTACCTCCGAGGGTCCTTCTAGTGCTAGTGATATGTCCCATGGATCTATGGAAAGTACACTCCCACATACTGATCCTTGAAAATACCATGAGGATCATACAGATTAAATTCTTTGGTGCTGAAAGAAAATCCTAATATCTCCTTAGCATCATCATTTGCATCCTTCAAGCTCTTAATGTTATACAGTCTGATCCACAAAGGAAGAACGAGCCATGGTACCTTCATATTCCTATGTATTCTTGTTAACAACCCTATGGATAGGTGATAAGAGACCTCTTTCTTGACCAACTTGTCTGTGGAGCCTTATCCTTTCCATAAAATTTGATGAAAGTGACACCAGGTGAAGCATACCAATCTGCGATGTTCAATATCACCTCCATTTCTTCTTGTGACATGCAAGGTGGATCCTCCCCAAAGATTATCTTATACAACAAGATAATAAAATGGTGAGTTAGCTTTTGCATCACTCCTCAATACAAGCAATCAGAAAGAAACTTGAAATAAACATTGATGAAAGTCTCCTTAGGTGTCCATGTCTTGCTCATGCTAGGAAACTGTTGTTGGGCATAGATTGCATCAAGTAAGTATGTGGACATGTAGAATATCACTATCTCATTCTTAAATATATTATGGGAGTTAGTCACATGGATCTTCAACTAATGGGCCAACAAGTCTTATCGGTTGAATGACTTCCCATCATTCACCAACTAGTCAAGCATGACTACCCAACCTTTAGGAAATGTTTTTGTGTTCTCTTGACTGTATATTCTACATGAAAAGATGATTAAGAAATAATAAGCCTTTCTAAGAGAGTTTGTATTATAATGATCATTGGGTGTCTATCTAAACTTTGACGTCTCTTTCACCTAGAGCTTGGCGACGTCTCTCTTGTTCACAAATATGCAGGTTGAATAGAAAATGAATCAATGTGCTTCACTGACTGAGTTAAATGATACATCTGTTGAAAGTTATCTACCTTGAAAGTGGCAAGCTCTATCTGTTAGCACTTCTCAATGTCATAGTCCTTTCATGTGTGTGTGATACTATACAGTTGATAATGTCTGAATATGGGAAGATGGGGTACCTACATGCAACCTTATATAATCCTACTTAGTGGGTTCTAATGTAAAGCTATCGATCCTCTAACTATTCCTTGAATTCCTCTGAAAAGTATCCTTGTTTTGTTGCCATGTTAATGTTGTACCCTTCTTAATGAACAACTAAGGGTTAACATAAACTAGTAGATTAACTAATGTCTTCTCAACTGCTTCCCCAGTAGTGCTCTCAGTGGTTTCCTTTGATGCAGCTCTCATGGAGGCAATGTTAAATGTAATTGCTAGGTAGATTCTCAACAAGTGTTGTACCTAGACACATAGAAAGGTCACTGATGGTAGGCAAATGCTGCATTAAAACTAGAAAAAAATTCAATAAAAAAACGAGAAAAAAAGTGGGCTCATGCTGGGATAGACTACACAATTCTGGTTCACATAGGCTAATGTATTGTTGTTTGAACTGTGCATTATATAGTTGTAATAGTCAGTGGGGAGGATTTATGACTAGAACTACGCAATGAAAATTTCAGTCTAGGAAAAGGTGGAGAGAGATTGCGCATTGCTTAGTCTCGGTGGCTAAGCTCGAAGGCTGGCTCCGAGAATTACATAGTGCATAGATGGATCCAAGCCAAGGAAGCCCTTGTAAAATTCCATAAACCAAGGTAGAGGCCTTGATCTCCCATAATGTGTAGTGCGTGCAAGGAAATACAAGATCCGAGCAAGGGGGGCCTAGATCTACCCAAAGGGAGTGTGAAATCAAGTAGATCTGAAGGATCAAGTAGAGCAAGGCTAGTTGTCCTCAAGGATTGTGTGGTTCTCTAAGAAAAGCCTGGAACTGGATCAAAACCAGGTAAAGAGATTTGCTTGTGGGTTAGAAAGTACACTAAGTAAGAAAACGCAAGCTATGATGTAAAGGATGAGGCTCAGTCAAAGAACAAGTACCTATATCAGTGCAAGCTAAGCTGTTGTGATTTATAAGGGAGGCTCCAAAACAGAGCATGGGAAACATTTTGGTGTGTGGTTGTAGTTGCTACAACATTGGTGATACATTGGTAGAACTCTAGCTCTCTGTATGGACCTTGTCTCATGCAAACCAAGTCTAACTCTTCTGGGAGTATTGTTCAGGTCTTTGATTATCATAGCTTCTTCACTAGCTTGACTTAAAGACATAATCCCTACCATTCTATTTATCGGCAACACACATACCAAGCCAAGTCAAACTAAGTTGCTTCGATTGGGGATGAGGGGTATATAGATGCATAAGTAATATAGACTGTAATATGCACAAGTAATATATTTCATGAGGTGGAACAGGGATCCCGACATATTGAGATCAGAACAGGTTAAGGTTTTCCCCCTCTCCTTACTCTACTTGACTGAGTTGACAAGGGTTAACTAAATATAGAAAACTGATTAGAGTAGGAAGTACTAGTTAAGAGTTAAATCATCTTGATTCCACCATGAATCTCTCTGAGAGTAACATACTTTCCATCAAAGTATCATCGCCTATAAGAAATGCAAGGTTCACATAAAGAGAGTGAATATATAGATGACTGAGTGTTGATAGCTATACAAGTCCTTCTTGTATTTTACCCTACTTGTCTTCCGAAGCGAAACAAGTTTTGATGTGAAATCTAACCTACAGGTGTGAAAGCAAGCAAAGAAAGTGAAACAAGAAAGAAAAATCAAAACAAAGTAAGAAATTTCTGAAAACAAACAAGAAAAGAGAGAAACTACTCCTCCTAACCTAAGCAGAGCTTAGGCTATCTAACGTGAAGTGATATTTCCAATGTATCCACAAGTGCATTGCTTGGCCCATGTCAGTGACATAATGATTCAGAAGAAATATATGAAATCAAACCAAGAAAGTAAGCTAAAATAGTGTAACCAAAATGTTCGAAGCTTGAATACATCCATACAAAAGTAAAGATGGAAAGCACATGAAGGAACTTTGTGGACCTATGATGGTGTCATGTCGTAGTGCATGTGGAAGACAAGCATGTACGCACCTTCAAACATGACAAACGACCAAACATAAGGAAATAAGAATGAGAAAACAATGTGTGCTACGTGTGACTCCTTCAATGCATGAGCAATAGGATTGTGTGATTCTGATGGTGTATGCAAAAGCTATGAAATAGATTGAATTTTAATGTAAACAAAATAGTGATGAGGATCCTAGGGAGATTCAATAGATTTTTGATCAGAAGTGGAACTAACCTCAAGCCTGTAAGAACCTCACATAACCATCAGCTCGGGTTGAAGTGCGTCGACAACTTGAGGATTTGTCAATTCATCAGAAGATGGATCATCAAATATTGATGCCTTAGAAAGATTAGAAGTAGCCAAATAAAAATCATTATTTGATGAATTAATGAAAATATCATGAGATCCATGATCATAAAACTTAATATGATGGACAACGACATGCTCATGTTCCGATGAATCATAAAGAGGAGATGATGAAAAATAAGAAATTTAACCCTCAATGTTTTCGAAAAGGTAAGATGAGAGATTTGGTTGATCTGGGAAGAAAGATTTTTGCTCTCCACAACTGAATGAAGAACTAGAATCCCACATGTTTCACGAATGATTGGAAATAGAAAAATGAAGAAATGAATTTTCACAAGATGGAAAAAAATACTAGAACTGTAGAAGATGTAAGGATAAAGTGCATATGGTGCAGACATAAAGAGGTTGTACTCGACCACATATTCTTGTTTAGACTCCCACACACTCATAAAAAACGATAGTGTAGTTTGGCTTTTCAACACCAGCTACATGCAGTACTTGATCCTCATGAACATCACATGTGAGGTTCAAGACGAATGAACACAACACACCAAAATTTGGAGGATCAAAGAACCAGAGGCAAGAGACTTGGGAGATGAAACCACATAATAACCATCGGGTTTTCTAGCCAAAACTGGTAGAAATACTGAATAGATTGGGTAGGAGGAGATGGTGATAGATCAATAGGTGGATGCTCAACTTCTCCCATCTCAGCTTGCAGAGCTAGATCAGTTTGATGAGAAGGGGATGAATGATCACTTGGGAGAGGAATCTTGTCTGACTCAGATTTAGAATCTCTAACACTAAGGTATGTTGGGAGACGCTCAAAAGAGTATAAGTCATGTGGATTATAAGAAATGTGAACAATATACTAAAATATTTCGTCCAAAAATTTCTAGTCAACTTCATCTTTAGGAAATTCATAACAATAATGAATAAAACAATCATGAAAATGCTCAAGTGATTTGTCAAGTGATTTTCACAATTTGAAAAAAAAATGATTAAGTGCTTTATGGTCATAAGAAAAAGAATCACGACATAGTTCTATGAACATGTGATCAAAATAGTGTATAGAGGGTGTGGGAAATGTTTCACACATTTACTTTGTATGCCCTTAAAATGTGAAAGCAAGCAACCCACAAGAAATGTCATCCGAGGGGAAATCATGCCTGTCACAAAATCCATCGAAGGCAACTGTGTTCCTAAACATGGGTGTTCCATTGTCGCAATTGAACTTATATTTGGAAAATTCATCTATAATTCTTGTCGATGCTTAAAAATCAACAACGTTAGAGAAACATTTCGAGGTTATGATTTTAACAAAATTCATGAAATATGCACATAAATTCAAAACAGCATTCAAGGGCTCGGCTTGTCATCTAGCCCTCCTTCTAGCATGACAAATGTTGACGATGTTGGACCTTCCAACATTCAACGGATCTCCTCGATATGAAGTTTGAACTAAACCTCAAATCATCTAGAGTAGAAGTCCCAGTAGTGGGTAGTAATGCAATTCCTTGACCACGATAGCATGCAGAGTTAAGTAAGATAACTTTGGGTAAGAGCAAGTGTGTGACCCTATGGAAAATCAAGTATTATGCATGAAGGTTCTAGCACAAAAAAGGGAAAATTAAGTGCGCCCCTTAGAAGCTTGTAATAGTATGGAACTTTGAAGGAGCACATGAGTGGAATGACATCACAAGCTCAAATGTGGAATTGTCCACAAATTAAAGTGATGAGTTAATCCAACAACATGCATTCAACAAGATTCATACAATTTCATACAAAGTAGTTCATAAAAAAATGTATAAGTTAAACAACATACATTGCTAAAGCAACCAGAATAGTGCAACTACAACAAAAACATATGCATGAAAGCATGTTGCCTCTAATAGTGCAACATTACAGTCAAGAACAACTATCCTCCAAAGAAGTATACTTTCTCTATGTTGTGGAGAAGCCAAGACTCATCACAATACTTCCAAGCATTTTCTAACCCTAAGCCTAGCCAAATGTTTGGCTCCCAAAAGCATGTTCTATGGATTAAAAGGTTGTATATATAACAAAGGGTGGGTTGGCCCTTGACATTCCCCTTTGTGACTCTTTCACTACCCTCATCGCTCTTCAAATTCTTTATAAATAGCTCATCACATAACATGACAACCTTTCACATTGCACTAATGACACTTGGAATATCACCTACAACATATCTACAAATAATATTATATTTTCACCATGTACCCATGTAAGAAAAAATAGGCTACAGATAGCTTAACAAGATAATACACTACAACTCTGAAGTTTGGGGAAAGACCAACTCAGCAGCCTCCACTTGGTGCTTCTCAGTCACATATTGATGCCATGTTTCGTAGTGTGTGATGATGTCCCAAAACTGCTTGATGGTGTCTTCCTGATACTGGACTCTTACCTCCATAGCATCAGGGTATACATTCTTGGAACTTATATCCAACTCATCCTCAGTGGCCTCTCACCTTAGGTGCTCCATCTACCCATTGATCTCTAGCCGGACTTTGTTCTTAGGTCTAGCCTCGATGATGGAACTGATTAACAGGATCTTGTTCACTATCACTATGAAATTTCAACTCTTATATAACTGTGCGTATGAGGCTTGCACATTGTTGATGAATAGGGCAAGTTTCTCATAGTTTTCAATCAATATCTGGACCTTTTATTTCTCGAACTCTACCTATGGCTTCATCTTCTTCGGAAAGGGAAGGGGGGAAACATTGTAGCACATTATCCACTCATGCACATGGGCTATGGCATCATGTATGTTCCTGAGAGTTTGAACAAACTATTTGTTGTGCTATTGTAATCCATGCACACACACAAATTCTTTAAGAACGGTGAAAAATACATCGTAGAGCTTTTGCATGGTAGTCTCAAGTGTTGATACTTCAGTAAGTATCACTTTCCTCATCTCTCCTAATGTGGAAATTGTGCTCTACTCTCAAAGTTGTTATGCCTCTTGCCTGGTAGCATGCAAGTTCTTTTCCTTTTTCCATTCTAAGCCAACAAGAACTTAACATTTGAGCTTGTTTCTCTCGTACAGGCCAAGGTAGCATTGACAAGTGTAGTTGGATGCTTTCTTATGTCTGGAACTATCACCCTTCCCTTGATGAACTCAGGTGATGAGTGATCATCTAGGAAGTGCTTCCTCCACACCTGTACAATCCTCTTCTGCAACTCGTCAAATGATATATTATACACATCCATGACCACATCATCATTAAGGAGAACATATTCTCCTTTGTCTCTCGAGACTGGTTATGACACTAGAAGTGGTGGAGACTAATAGGTGACCTTTGGTGCTCATGGCATAAGGTCAGTGTGTTCGTTCTATGGCTACTCCTCCATCTCCATGTCTGACACTTGAATTAGTTTCCCAATCTGTGGAGCAAGCTCTCGATCTTGCATTTGTTAACCCTCTTCTTATGCCGTCGGTTGTTCTTAATCCTCAACCTTTATGGGCATTGCTTCTCTTCTCTTTCTCTCCTCTTGATATCCTATTCTTCCTTCAACTTCTTCATTGTCTCTGGCAGTTTCAGTTCTTCTTCCTACAACCTCTCCTTTTCTCGCTTCCTTTTCTCTACTCTCTTTATATATTTATCCCTATTTTCCTCCACTATTAAAGCTTCTTTATCATTGATAGGATTTTCTCTCATCTTGAAACTTTGTTATACCTCTAGGTGCTCGGTAATCTTCCCCTTTCCCTTGTATTGCACTGGTTTGTTGCATATTTCTATAGTTTTTGTTGCTTCCTGTCCTGCTATTGTCTATAGATCATCTTTCTAAGTTGTTGCTATACAGGCCAACCTGTGGAGTTTCGAGGTGATGTAGAAGTTCCTCAAAGGGTCCTCCTCATGCCAATGAAATGTCTCGTGGATCCATGGAAAGTAAGCTCTCACATAGTGGTCCTTACAAATACCATGAGGATCATACAGATTAAATTCTTTGGTGTCAAACTCAAACCCCACTATCTCCTTAGAAGAAATCTCATAATCACATACAATTTGATCCACAAAGGAAGAGCAGGTTGTGGCGCGTTCTTCTTCCTATCCAATCCTACCGACAACTATGTGGAGAAGTCACAAGAGGCCTCTTACATGACCATCTTGTTTATGGCATACCTAGGTAGAACATGTGGAGGCTTCTTTCTACCATAAACTCTTATGAAGGTGCCACCTGGTGAGGCATACCAATTTGCAATGCTCACTACCGCCTCAATTTTTCTCTTGGGACATGCAAGGTGGATCTTGCTAAAAAATTAGCCTATACAATAGGATCATAAAATGGTCAATTAGTTTTTCAATCACTCCTCGATTGATGCAGTTGGAAAAAAACTTGCACTAAAAATTGATGATAGTCTCCTTAAGCCTCAATGTCCATCTTATGCCAGGAAATTTTCATTGGGCAAAAATTTCATCAAGTATGCAAACATGTAGAATATCGCTTCCTCAATCTTAGTCCAATTCTAACCATTAGTCACATGGACATTTAAATGATGAGCCAACAAGTTCAGCTAGTTGAATGGCTTCCCATCATTCAACAAATGGTCTAGCGTGACTACCCAACCTTCAGGAAATGTTTATGTTTTCTCTCTACCGTATATTATGCATGAAAAGATGATGAATAAGGGATAAACCTTCTTGAGAGATTTTGTCTTGTAAACAATATTGGTTGTTTGTCTGAACTTTGATGAATCTTTCACCTAGTGCTGGATGATATCTCTAGTGTTCACAAAGCTATGGGTAGCATATAAAATTGGATCCATGTGCTTCATTGATTGAGGTAAATGATACATTTGTTGAAAGTTCTCCGTCATGAAAGTGGAAAGCTCTATCCCGTTAGCAATGCCCAATGTCGTAGTACTTTAATCTATGTTTGAGCATATACAACTTATAATGTCTACAAATGGGAAGACCGGTACCTACATGCAACCTTGTATAATCCTAACAGATGGATGCTTAGGTAAAAATGTCGATCGCCTTTGTCTTCATTAAAGTCCTCTACAAAAGTATCTTTGATTTGCTGCCATGTTAATGTTGTACCCTTGTCAATGAACAACTGACTGTCTACATAAACCTGTAGATTAACTAATGTCTACTCAACTACTTCCCCAATACTGCTCTCGACAGTTTCCTTTGATGAAACTCTATTGGAGGCCATGTTAACTATAATTGTTAAAGAGATGCTCAATAGCTATTGTACCCAGAGATAGAGAGAACACTCATGGTAGACAAATATTAGCTTAAAACCAAAATCAACTTCAAGACAAGAACAAATAAAAAATCGGGCTCATGATGGGAGAAACTGCACAATTGTAGCTTACATAGGACGTTGGCTCGCTAATTGAACTATGCATTGTCCAGTCCCAATAGATAGTGGGGAGGCTTGTTGAATGGAATTGCTCGATGCACATTTCATTCTGGGAAAAGGTCGCGAGAGACTATGCATTGCATTGTCTCAGTGGCCAAGTGGGGAGGCTAGCTCATGGAATTGTGTAGTGCACACATGGAGCTAGGCTAGGGCATCATCTACGCAATTCCAAAAGCCAAGACAAATGCCTTGAGGTTGCAGAATGTGCAACTCATGTAAGAAAATACAACATCTAGGCAAGGGGAGCCCAAATCTACCCAAGGGGAGTGTGAAATTGAGCAGATTTGAAGGATGATGTGATGCTAAGTGCATATCTAATTAAGTGATGTTGCATGCAAGTGAAGAAAGTGAAGCAATCAATCAAACTAAAGGAAAAGAAAGAATGTGAGGGGAGTCACTACAATGACGACCGCTAGTTCAAAAATGGGTTAATGCATGCGACACTTGGCAAAGGCAACAAAAAACTTGAAACAACACTTATACAAGTTAAAAAACATTAAAACACAAAAAATTATTCAAATAAACAACTGAAGCAACACTCTCATAGGTTAAATAACAAAAATCAATAGAAAAGAAGCAAAATACTAGAAAATAAAGACTCACCAAAAAAAATGATGAAGGTCGCACTGTAAGTTCCTTGATCTTCTAGGGAATTCCAAATCTCCAAGATAGAATATAAAAATGATCTCTTTTATCATTGACTAAATAGATTTGGTCAATTTATGGTTTATGGTGTAAAATCCAAAAATCAAGGAAAAAATTACACTTGGCGAAGTTTCAAAAATAACTTAAATGCCTCCTTCAGGCTACTAAAAATCGATCCCTATTTTTTAAGTGACACTTTTTTTCTTTCTATTTTTAGAAAATCTTAAATGCATTTCCTGAAGAGATTGTGAATTTTTGTGAGGAATGGAGCAACTCTCTAGTTCATACACTTGGCAAACTCTGAGTAGAAAGGCTTGTGTGCAATTTCTAGGCTGAGTGGCTCTAGGATGCATCTCATGCTCTGCAAAATTTCCTAGCTAAAGGTTGGTTGTCAACTAGCACTGTGAAATTCTTATGGTCAAGGTTCACTGTTATCTTGGAATGTGCAATTCTCAAGAGCAAGGTTGGTTGTCCTCAAGGATTCCGCATTTCTCTACGGCAAGCCTAGAACTAGATGGAAACCAATTCAAAAGATCGACTTGTGGGTAAGATAGTAAAACAGGTAAGAAAACACAAGCAAAGATGCAAAGGATGAGGCTCAATCAAAGCACAAGTACCTAGGTCAGCATAAGATGAGCTACCATGATTTAGAAGGGAGGCTCCAAAACAAAGCACAGGAAAAAATTTAGAGGGTCGTTATAGCTGCTACAACATAATCAGTAACTTATGCAAGGGGGGTGATTGCAGGAATGTAGTTTACATGGAATTTTAGGGTTGGACATATCTACACTTTCTTTCCACATGCCGATGATGGTTGTGAGTTCAAGGTATTCATTGAGGGAATGTCATGGACTAGAGATAAAAACCCCACTAGTTGTATTCACGGTATGGGAAGATGGAAGTATTATTTTCTGTCTGATGTGTAATGGTTGACTCCAGGATGAAAATTGCCTCAAGTCTACCATGGAAAGGAAGGATTAGTCTGATAGAAACTACATATGGATAGGATCATTATGGGTCAAAATCTAAGTAACCAAGAGAGAAAAATGGCCCAAAAATTTGTATCATTGGTTGGGGTCTAACAGTGTAGGGGTGGACAATCCAAACTGGGATGAATTTAACTTACCCTCCCCTATCTACTCTGGACCTACTTGTATGGTTATTCTAGAGGAAACTGTAATATGTAGAGGAACTATTGTATGTGCACAATAGTGACATGTCTCTTTAAGGATACCCCATCTGCTCCAAGTGTTCTGAGTAGAATGAACCATAGCAAGAGTAAGATCATGTTTTTTTTCTATACTTTTGTCAAAAACATAAATGGGAAGTATTCCCTTTAATGGACGAGGAGCTTAGAATCAGTAAAAAATATGAAGTTGTGCATTGCGAGTAGGTTGGCTATCACTGTAGACAAGAAGTACTTGTTGTTTGAAGGGAATATGCTTTAGGATTTTTCCAACATTAGAGACTATTGAATCATAAGTAACTCAACTATCATCTTGAAACTAACAGTGTGAGGAGGAGCTCTAGATATAAAGATCTCTAGTGGCTTTTCTTCCTATAATGATATGCTACAAGGAAGGGCTTCTATCTCTACAAATCCACCCAAATACAACCTTGGACCCTATAATACAAATCAAATGAAGCAAGCTCTCATGGAGATAAACTTTATAGAGGTAAACCACCTTTTTTTCACTCTTCAATATAAGATATTAATATATATATTCAATGATTTTCGAAATAAATTGGATGCACTACACTAATGATCTTTTTGTTTCTATACCCTCAACTATGATATGTATTAATGTTCCAAATGTTTTTTTTCTTTTCAATTTGATACTCAAGAAGACCTGGAGAACGTTCTGAATGAGGGGGGCCTAGTTTTCGAGAAGAGTTGGGCTCTTTATCACCCCTTCGTTTCTATATTTTGATGCCAAGAAAATGGTGATATCAACAAAGCTAGTATGGGCGAGGCTTCTAAATACCCTCCTTCCCTTCTGGCATCATAAGTTCCTAGAGGAAATTAGAAACACTTGAGGAAAATTTTAAAAATGGACCTAGTAAGAAAACTAAAAGGTCTATTTACCTTCTCCGAAATATGTGTGGAAATAGACATCAACAACGGCCTACCTGATCACATCTAGTTAAATCACAAAAATGCACATTGATCACAAGAATCATATTATAAGAATATAACTTTCAAATGTCATATACATTATAATATAGGACAATTACAAAACACATGTCTAAAGGGAAAAACGATCCAAAAAAGAAAAAGTGACAGGTCCACAAATGAAAGGGTTGGCAGACCTCGAATCCAATTTTCTAAGAATAAGAATTACAAGAAACCATGGGGAACCCATCAAACCATGAAATTATGGATGCACAGGATTAGAATGGAGCCATATCTCACTCACATAATTAAAAGGAGGTACAAGAGACATACGAAACAAAACCATAGAAAAATGAGGCACATACAAAAATTAGCTTGAGGGGGTATAAATAAATCACATGTTTTTGAGAACTTGGACTCAAAAAACAAATCCCAATCAATGGAAACTACAAATGGAAATGGCTATGCCTCTAATCGAGCCAAACTTAGAGGGATGGGACAAAGTGTTAAAAAAGAAAGGAAGAAAATATGAGTTAAGTGATTATTATGACACTTAACTTTGAAGATATACATTTGTTATTTTTCTTACAATTTTTTTCTCTTGAGCTAAATGTTGTTTGGCACCTATATTGGAGTATTTTTTAGCATATGAAACATGAAGTTTTGTTCATTTTTTTCATTATGAATATAATTACGGGTGTTTTCCTTTCAAAAGAAAAGGTGTTTGAAAGTAATTCTATTTAATGGATATATGTATTATACATTGAAAATTCCATAGTTAAGGGTGCATTATTAGGAACAAAATTTTTCTTGGTTTCCCCTTTTCCTTTGCGTAACCTTCAAAGGTTCTCACAAAACCATAATCATACCTTGATGAGACCTGACGAATTCGTAGTTGTTAAAAATGTCAGTGTTTGAGGGCGTTTTGTTAGCCTAACTCTGAACCCTGGGTCAACCCTATGTGCCAAAAAATGGTTCCACTTCCAAGACTGAAAGGGCTATGTTAAAGAGGTGATGTGGAGATTGATGAGGAAATAGATAAACTATTTATTGGAAAATAGATAGCATGTGTTTGCACTGGAATAGTCAAGGAACCTATGTCTCAATCTAGAGGAATGACTATAGAGGTATATTTTTACCGACTTTCATGACATTTCTTTTTTGAGTTCCCTATTATTCTATGGTAGAGGATAAAGAGATAGATAGAGTGACAAGGACTCTACATTCTGAGAGAGCCATATAACTAGACATCAAATCTCCTGTAAAGGGTGAACACAGTGAGTAATGCAATATCTGACATGTTGATTTCTGGCTATCTAGTATTTTAGAAAGCTGCATAGTTGAATAGTAGAATATACTCAATATTTTAGTGCAGTTGAAAGATATTTCTTCTCGGAAAGATGTGGTAATTATTTGAGATTACTACCAATGTGGATTAAGATGTTTCTCTATGACCAATGTTTGATGTTACTATAGTTTGATGGGATGAGTAGCTAAATATTTGTGTGACGTTGGAAACTAAGGATTTTATTACAGTATGCCTTATGTTGAAGAAGGAAAAAGGGAGGCAAGCAGATGAAAAAAAGAGAGCTATATGATGTGGAATAGTTGCATCTTCAAAGAAAAACATAGGGAAATATACCAAGAAAAATACATATGATGGGAGTTGCAACTAATATTTTGCAAGTATCTCCCAAAGGAGAAGGCGTAACAGCCTCCTCCCAAATTTACCCAAGCTAATAGGTCCACTAGGGTAAACATGTGACAAAGAGTTACTATGATATGATTCAACTCCCCAACTAGAGTTATGGAAGTGGAATCATCAAACCGAAACCAAACTGACCTTCCTCAAGAGTTACACAACCTTTAGGAGCCAACCAACCTCTCCAAGTATCCAATCCCTGAGAGAAATTTCTTCTTGACAAAACTGTACCACCACTCACTCCCATGATAAGCCCTTCATGTGAATGACACCCTCGAGTCACTCCCACAGCAAGGTCGTCATGTGACTTTGGCCCTTTTTAGACATTTTTATGCGAGCAACCCCGAATTGTAAGCCACGTTTATAGGGCCAAGACTTGGGCCTCTTACAAAAGCTTCATGAAACTTCCATAAGTGATAAATAACATGATGATAATACATCTAAAGAGAAAATTTAACAACGACATAACCTAACAACGCCTAGCTATGACAAGAACTCTGTCAAATGCATCATGAACATGTAATCTACAGGTCATATAAACACATCTAAGCATATGGACTTCATACTTATCTAATATTTGTCAAGAAGGTTTGATTCCCTGTCATAATAGTTACATTATCATCTATTAGCTCATCAAAACATTTACTAATCAAAACACGATGAGAGTCATGCTCAAGTCTTCTATAAGCCATGCTTATAACAAGCATATAACCAACAAAATAATAATGATAAAACAACCATTATCATCACATAATAACAAACATATTTACACATAATACGCAAGAGGAAAATATCTCTTATAAACATATGAAAAATGCAACCAACCCTGGGACTTCCATGTACCACTCGACCATATATTGGTTGAACCAAATATTTCTTTCAGCAAATCACCCCTGTGCCATATTCCAGGCATGAATGTGGGACTTACAACAAAACAACCAAGGTTTCTTCAGGCTTTACTGCAATCTAGAAAGGGATTCCTAGGTCCATGTTTTCATCTATACAACCAGGCTTGACTGCAATCCCTCCAAACGATTCCAAGCCCAAACAAGAAACATACACTACTAGTATTCACTGTAGTCCCACCATATATTGGTCTAGGGATGACTAGGCCTATAAAATCATGGATTCCTCTGGATATTTGCACCTGAACCATGAGGAATTTGTTTGTCTCCACCTATATGATTTACAATATATCTAGTCATTCACTCGTTGAGGATTCCTAGGTCAAATAAGGCTTCACCCTCTAAGATTTAGCATATATCTTGTCATTCATCGGTCGAGGATTCCTAGGCTAATGAGGGTATACATAATCAAGCTTTACCATAATCCCACCTTCACCAATATAGGGATTCCTAAACCTTTTCCTCTCTCCTTTGAACACCCCACTCAGTTCGGAAACCATCAAATAATCAATCTTAACCAAGTAAGAGGAACCCCATCACACCATGGCTATCCAAAAATTGCATGGCAAGACTAAAAACCACTGTCACACCTGGAAAAGCCCATGTCAATGACAACAAGAGAACCAAACACAAATATGCATGTACCATGTATGCCAAAATCTAGCAAGGAAATCATAAATGTAGTTCAATACCTTCAACTAATCTCGTTATAGCCGCTAGATCCCACTCTTCTTTGCTTGATGCTTTCTCCCCATTGATTTCTTTGTTCTTCCTTAACTTTCCTTCCTCCAATAATAAAGAACTCAAAGAATGCCCTAAGTGTGTAAGAGTATGAGCGAGTAGAGAATAGACAAAGAGATCCAAAACTAAACTGAAAAAACGTTGTGAACTAATCCTCATTAGCCTTTTTATCAATGAGGCCTCTATTTTATTCATTTTCCATTATTTTCCTTCATTTTCATCCTCACATGGAGCATGTGACATTTTACCTTCATTTTCTCCTAATTTCCTTTATTTTCATAAATAAAATTCCAATTAATGCCTCTTTCCATTTCAAATCCTTAGTCATTTCTATTGTCAATTTCCTTTTAGCCATAATAAACTGAATGAACACCCACTAGGATGTTTTTCCCAACATTTAACTTGGAATATTTGTCCCATGACCGTCATCTTATTTTGTCTTTATTATCTTTATTACATGGATTTTTAACCCAATGTTCTTACAAACCGCTCCCCCTTAGGGGAACATTGTCCTTAGTGTTCAATGACACATACAACCTACAAGACCGCTGAAAAGAAAAACATACTTCCAATGGAGATTTAGAACATAGCTTAATGTGTTGTTTACAATAATCAACTTGCTGAAAAACAAAACAACATGAAAAGCATAATATCATGACAACCATACTTCTTGTTGTAGCTTTATAACATAACTCGTGGTAGTATTTACACCCAAATAAATATATACATATACCAAAAAACCATCCCAAAACATATACCAAAACACATCTTCTCAACTAGCAAATAAATAAGGATACATAGCCTACATCTGATCATCCATCTCCCATGTAGCTTCATTGGGCCCAAAGTTCTTCCAGTACACTTTAACCTACTTTATTACTTGGTGTTGGAGCATGAGCATCGTTCTTTGCAAAATACATTGAGGTTTCAGCTATAATTCTCCTTTGGGTTCCACCTATAATGTAGACCAATCAATAACATGAATAACACCCTTTCCATACATTTTAAGCAATGAAACATGGAAAACATCATGGAATTTCACTATTGGAGGCAGCGCAAGTCTATAGGCCACTAGTCCAATCCTATCAAGGATCTCGAAAGGCTGACAATACCGAGGTGCTATCTTTGTGCATGACCCAATCCTCAAGAAGCTCTTCCTTGGCTTGATGCAGAAGTACACATGTTCTGAAACTTAAAGCTCCTTAAAAAACTTGTGATCATATGCATAAATTTTCTCCTTGTCCTGTACTTCCTTTAGATTCTTCCCTATAACGTACATGTTCTATTCCATTTCTGCCAACATGTCCATTCCTATCAACACCTAGTTCACTGGATCACTCCAACTGAAGGGAGTATTACAACTTTGTCCATAAACTATCTCAAATGGACTCATCCTTGGTTACTCCTAGTTCCCATTATTGTAAGAAAAATAAAGAAATGGAAATTACTCCTCCCATATCCTATGCTAATGCATGAAAAACATCTTCAACATTTCCTACAAGATCATGTTGACCCTCCATGTATATCCATATGTCTATGGATGAATTTTTCTATTGAATGCTAACTCTTTCCCCAAACCTGCAAACAACTCCTTCCAAAACAAGGAAGTCAACCTAACATCCTTGTCTGACACAATATTCTTTGGAAGACCATGCAACCTCACTATATCTCTGATGAAAAATTGTGCTATATCACTAGCTAATAAGTAGACTTCACTGGAATGAAGTATGCTACCCTTTTCAACCTATCAATGTTAACCATGATAGAATCCTGCCTCCTTGATGTCCTCAGTAAATGTGTAATGAAATCCATGGAAATTCCTTCCCATTTCCATTCTCGAATCAAAATTGGCTATAGTAGACAACTTAGGTGCTTGCACTCTGCTTATACCTGTTGACAATCCAAGCATCTCGCCATAAACTCTACCACTCACTTCTTCGTATCAGTCAATAATATAACTTCTTCATCGTTGTTAATGTATTAAGATATCCTAGTTAACCTCAATATAGTTTAAAATCAAATTTTCTCGAGATAATATTCTTGAGCTCACTTTTCTATGACACATAGATCTTATCTCTAAATCTGATCAAACCATCTACTCTGAAATGATATTCCACATGCTGATAAACATTATCATGTTGTAACATGTGCCTAAGATCCCTATACCTATCATCCTATTGTCCTACTATAAGATCCAGTCATATAGATCTATCCCATAAGAACTCAAAGCTGGCATATGATTCACCTACACTCTTCTGTTAAGATCATTTGTAACCTTGTTTTCCTTCCCTTTAATGTACCTAATCTCAAAGTCAAAATCATTGATCATGTACAACCATCTAACTCTATTGGAATTCATATTATGTTGGTCAAACAAGTATCTCAATAAACTTTGATCACTCATTGGTATAAACCTCCTGCCAAGAAGATAGTGCCCACATTTTTAAAGCATGGATAATCACCCCTAATGCAAGATCATTAACATAATTCTATGCATGGTCATTCAATTTCCTTGATTCACAACATACCACCTATCCCTCTTACATCGGGACTCCACCAAGCCCTCCCTTGCAAACATATATAATACCATGTACTCTTTATCCAGATCTATAATCTTAAGAACTAGAGCATTTTTCAACAACTTCTTTAATTGCTCAAAACCGGTTGCACATTCCTCGCTCCATTAAAATTGCTTACCTTTTCTTTTCAATGATGTAATAGGATATGCAATGTGTGAGAAGTTCCTGATGAACCTCCTCTAGTAACTTTCTAACCCCATGAATGACCTTACCTCATCCATATTCCTAGGAGATTCCCATTCCATGATAGCTCTTATCTTTTCCAGATACATTGCTATGCCTTCCTAGGAGACAACTTGCCCTAGGTAATATACCTCTATCTGAAGAAAGTTGCATTTCCTAAGCTTGACATACAACTAATGCTCTTTTATAAACATCAATACTACTGCTAAATTTTCAGCATGCTCTTCCTCCTTCTAGGAATTTATCAATATATCATCAATGAATATTATAACAAACTTCTCTAGATAAGGATGCAACACACTATTCATCAAGCACATAAAAGTAGCTCGAGAATTAGTCAAAAGAAATGGAACTACAACAAACTCAAAATTCTCATACCTGGTCTCGAAAGTAGTTTTGTAGATGTCCTCTTCTTTGATGTGTACCTAATTATATCTTGATATCAAGTCAATCTTCTAGAACATTGTTTCTCACTTGGATTGATCAAACAAGTCATAAATCTGTGACAATAGGTACTTGTTCTTCATGGTTACCTTGTTCAACTACATGTATTAAATGCACAACCTTAGAGGACCATTCTTCTTCCATACAAACAGTACTAGTGGACCCAGAGGTGGTACGCTTGACTTGATGTATCCCTTGTCAAGGATTTCCTTCAATTGCAACTTCAACTCTACTAACTCTACTGTGCTCGTCTTGTATGGTTCCCTTGACGTTGGTGCTTCCCCTAGTACCAACTCAATAAAAAATTCCACTTTTCTATGAGGTGGCAATGCTAAAATCTATGTGGGACACATCCTAAAACTATTGTAAATGTGGGTACCTGATCAATAGCTCTGCATCCTCAGCATCCTCTCCTTTATCACTGGAAATATGTACTACAAATAACACATACCCTTTTCTATGACTATGCTTTTCCTACATAGTTGTGACCACTCTAACTAATATTGGATTCTTCTTACCCTACAAGATCCTTTATTCTTCATTGTCATCCAAGCCTTCAATAGCCTTGTCATAACAATCCACCCTAGTCCTATGAAGATACAACCAGTCCATACCCAACAACATATTGTACGATCTTAGTGGAAGAACATTCAAATGAAATGAAGTAGGGATACCATTCAGCTCAAATGCACAATCTCTTAACCAATGATGAACTCTCTTCTTTGTACCTATAGCTAACTACACTAACTAAGATTTTGCATGCACTTCTTTATTAAAACCACACTTATCCACCAGGTCAATGCTAACATAACTATAATTAGATCCATGGTCAATCAAAATAGAAACATCTTGATCACAAAACTTACCATCCATCTTGATAATAAATGCTTTTTTATCCTCCTTCCTATTACCTAATGTTGCATAGATACGAGGAATGCACTTTCCAAGATCCCCAACAGTTTGTGCTTCCTATGCACAATAGATCTAAGGTTTACCACCCTAATTCTGCATACAATCACTCTTGAGATGCTCCTTACCACATTTCTAACACTACAACTGCCCCTTACCATCACCTTTATTTTTTTTCTTTCTAGGTTGAGCTTCATTAAACTTCTTGTAGGGTCAAACATGTTCATTTTGACCTACATCCTGGGGTCTTATTTTCTTTAGCTTACATTTACCTTTAGCCTTGTCTATCACTTTCCAACCTCGCTGAGAATTTTTCTTGCACTTTGGTTGCTCATAAAAATGCTTCAACTTACCAATGACTTCTCAATGTGATCAAGGCTCATCATACTTAATCTGATCTATAAATACTAATGGTAATCCACTGAAAAATATCCTAAATTTGGATTTCTCATCCTTAAGATATGGTACATACTTCAATATCTGGAGGAAATTGGTCATATACTCTTCATCCATTATTGATCCCATATCTTTCTCATAAAACTCCTTTGTCTTACCATCATGGTACCTCTATCAAAAGTACTTCTTCCTCAAAAGTCTCTTGAATTCATGCTAAATAAACTCTTTTGTTCTGATGTCTCTAACGACTTCACATTTTTTGCACCAGATGTTTGTTTTGCCTTTGAGGCTGAAGATAGATATTCTTGCCTTCATGTTCTTTATGCAATCATGCAACTCAAAGAAATTCTTCATCGAAAGTAACGATTCCTCTACATATTTTGTTTTCTTGGAATCTCCATCAAAGTTAGGTGGCTTCGATTTCTTGAACTCATATGGAAAATATCCCCTGTCACTCCTCCTATACCGATGATAACAATGATAACAATGATGACCATGATACTTGTCTGAACAAGAACTAGAATAGAACCTTTTTCCACCACCTCTCCTATTTGGTGTATCTAAAAACATGCCATTTATGATCGTGTGATCTTTATCTGACCTATGTACACCATGAAACCTACTTCCATATGATCCATTAGTCATATCCTCCTACCCATGGATAATCCTTAGTTGTCCATGTCTCTGCAGATCTGATAAAATCTTAAGGATAACTGCATTAACCTCTGTTTGTTTCTCATATCCCTAAATTATTTTTTCATTATTTTATTTGCAATGTCTTATTTCTACCTTCAAACTTATCAATGTGTATGTTATGTTGGGAGAGTTCCAATCACCATGATCATCATCTGATCTATAGGGAGAGTCCCATGAACTGTAGTCTACCATCTTAGTAGTCATCTTTGATCTTCTTCCTGCATGTATACTTTGTCATATAAACTAAAATATAAGCATAATCAACATACCTTTGTATATTTTAGGGCAGGGTATCTCATCTACAAGATCAACCATATTAGCACAATACATGTCTATATAAAGATAATCATATCATTCTATAGATATCATTTCAATCGTTATCGAGTTACCATACATAACTGGACCATAACCATGAAAATTCATGAATAATGACATATAGACATTTACATGCATAAAAAATTCATAACTGACATGCACTCATGGCAACCACATCCAAAAAGAACACCATCATCTTCGACATGGAAAAACAACTGCAACAATTACCGCCAACATTCATACACAACAAGCACATAGACAAAAAAAGATAAAGAAAACATATGCAACCAACATGTATGCATGAGAAACATATTCCACCCATCTAGTCCAAGTGGTGAACCATGCTCTCATACCACTCTGTAACACACTCCTCCTATATTTACCTAAGCTAACCAGTTGACCAGGGTAAAACTATGATGAAGAGTTTCTATGATATTATTCAACTCCCCAATTAGAGTTAATGAAGTGGAATTGAAAAACCAAAACCAAAACCAAATTGACTTTTCTTAAGAGCTACAAAACATTTAGGAGCCAACCAACCCTTCCAGGTGTCCAACCCTTGAAAGAACTTGCTTCTTGAGTTAACTAGGTCGTGATTCATTCCCATGAGAATCCCTCCATGTGACTAAGACTCTTCAGTCACCCACACATCAAGGCATCAATGCAACTGTTTCCCTTTTGGGGAAGTTCTCTACTAATGACCCTGAATTTTGAGCTAATATTCTAGGGCTAGGACTCAGGCCTCTACCTAGAACTTCATGAAACTTCAAAAAGTGATAATAACATGGCAAGAAGCCCTTTAAAGAGAAACTTGAACAAGGACCTAACCTCACAAGGCCTATCCATCATAGACATTCTGTCAAACACATCATGAACATGTAATCTATAGGTCATATAAACACATCTAACTATAGGGACTTCACACTTATCTGGTATTTCTCAAGAATATATCATGTTCTCTTGTAATAGTTACGTTATTGTTTATTAGGTAATACATTCATTAATAATTCATTTACTAATCAAAACATGATGATATTTATCATCTATACAACCAGGATTTATTGCAACCAACTAAGGCATTTCTAGGACCAAACAAGAAACATACTCTACCAAGATTTACTACAATCCCACCATATATTGGTCAAGGGATCATGGTGCCTATTCAGTCATGGATGCCTCTGGATCTCTCCACCTAAACAGTGCGTAATTTTTCTATCTCCACCTCTAGTCTTTATCGTATATCCTGCCATTCACTAGTTTAGGATAACTATGCCCAATGAGGCCCCACCTTCAGACTTTACATTAAATCCCAAAATTCACCAATTGAAGATTCATAGACCAATGAGGGCATATAGATTCAGGCTTTACCACAATGCCACCTTCACTAGTCCAGGTATTCCTAGGCATTTTATTTCATCCTATGACCACCCCACTTAGTTTCGAAACCATCTAATAATCCAACTCAACCAAGTCAGAGAAATCCCATCACACCATTGCTATCCAGAAATGCCAAGGAAAGGTTGTAAATCATTGTCACACCTTACAAAATGCATGCCAAAGACAGCAAGAGAACCAAATACATACATGCATGTACCATGCATGCCATAAAATAGCAAAGAAAGTATACATGCAACTTGATACCTGCAAGTAATCCTATTGTTGCCCACTAAATCTTGATCTTCTTTACTTTATATTTTCTTCCCTATTCTTTCTTTTGCATTCCTTAGCTTTCCTTCCTCCAATACTAGAGTGCTCCAAGAATTCTCTAAGTGTGTCAGAGTATGAGAGAGTAGAGAATAGAGAGAGAGCTCCAAAATTGAACTAATAAAATGTTGTGAATTGATCCTCACAAGTTTTTTGATCAATGAGGTTCTATTTTCTTCATTTTCTATTATTTTCCTTCATTTTCCTCCTCACATGGAACCTGTGACATTTCTCCTTCCTTTTTTCCTAATTTCATTTATTTTGATAAGTAAAACGTCAATTAATGTCTCTTTCATTTTAAAAGCCTTTTCCAATCTCCTTTTAGCAATAATAAACAAAATGAACACCCACTAGGAAGTTTCCCCAAAATTTAACTTAGAATATGTGTCCCATGACCTTGATCTTATTTTTCCTTTATTAACATTGTTACATAGACTTTTAACCTGGAGTTTCTATACAAAGGGGTTTCCATGGTGTGAACAATACACTAACGATGGATGCATGCAAATCATTGTTGAGATGGAGTGAGGTAAGTAGTGTAGTTCGCACCTGAGTACTAGGACAAGATATGTTCACAGTTTAGGTAGAGGAAAAACAACCGCGATAGAGGATGTTTCTAAATAAATACTTTTTGTAGGATTGAAATGTCTACCTTAACATTATAAGGGAGACCGCTAGGTTGGGTACTTAAAGCAACTCCTTTTCCATTTCGAATGGTGGTTCCAACTGGTTAAACTATGTCCAATTACCTTCTCTCCATCTTTACTAGTTTAAAGTATGAATTTCACCTACCAATAGAGAAGATATATTACATCGACTCTTCTTGTTGATCATGCAAGGAAGTAATCATTAAGCTGATCTAGGGCTCACGAAGCTAAAACTAAAGTTTTCCTATTTCGTAAGAGGACTTCTAGAAATGTAATGATTAAATTAAATGTAAACTAATCCTTGAATACAAGAAAAAGGAAAGAAATTCTAAGCCTATATCGTTTAGGAAGATATAGATCTAACCCAACCGAGAGAAAGATATTAACAAGATTGGGATTTTGACATGTCTAGCTTAAGATGAATATATAGCTAATGAAATAGTTCAAGTGACTAATATTATTGTTACCAAACATGATGTTCAGAGATCTATTAACAAGAATGATTAACTAGTAGCATTAGGAAGTAATTCACACAATGCTAATAACCATTAAACTATTAACAATGAATGATGAACCGATAACATTAAGAAAGAGTTCATATAATGTTACTAGTAATTAAATCAAGACTAAATGGTAGATTTTTGAGTAAATAGTCACTCACAAATCTGGTTTCAATGCACTAGAGAAAAGCATGGAAACTGATAATAGGCTCATGAGACAAAAAAATTATATAGTTAACCTATAAGAAAGGAATTTGTATCGACAAAAATGCACGAATATAAATGCAATAACATAATTATGATATCAACAGAAATGAAATCTGAATAAAAATAAGAGTAATCAAAACATGGATTAATTATACCTGGTCTCTTTCCCAATTCTCTAAAACTCTTACCATATCCTCCAAAGCATGAACTTTGTTGCTAAAAGAAAGAGCTGCAATACTCAAAACATTGCCTCTCATACATAGTTTATAATGGAAAAAGACAAATCCCAATAATTCTCAAATATGACATTGATCCTCTCTACCTATAGCTTGCAAATCCTATTACAATATTTCTTTTAATAATTCCATACTTGTAGAGAAGAGAAGCCTCTTATCCATTCTGCAAACTACTATTTATAATTACAAAAATCTATTCCAAATATGAGAGTTGTTGAAGAATAAATCTGCTCCAACAATTTTCATTGATCAAAATTCTTTTTCTTCTCTTGATGGAGCAATTCCATTGATTCAAATATTCTCCTCCACATCTCTTCAATTGTTCTCCTCCCAAAAACCAATCAAAATTAAATTAAAAAGTCAAATTCAAATAAAAAAATACCAAATATGGAAAACAAACATCTCGAATCAAATTTTAATTAAATAAAAAAATAAAAGAAAATCTGATGTTTCCATTAATCCTTGTAAATGTCTTATTTGTCAAAGAGAACATATTCAAATGGATATGCACTCAACAAAAGCTATAGAAAATGAAAATGCAAAGAAATAAACTCATAAAATTAATTTTTTTATGAATTCGGATCTTGATTTTCTACCCCAAATTTTTAGCTCATTTAATGATTGAATCTGTTCATGTCACCACTTCATAAATATTCTTCGTGATTTTATCTATCTAATGACCCTTCATGGACCTTATTTGGTTAAATAGAAATCAACTTATGAACTTCCAAATTTGAAGTGTCAAAATTGCTAGAATTCTTGCCAATTTGCTACATGAGGCTAAAATAGGAAAATTTAATTAAAAATTCTATTTCTATTTAACTGTAGAGTTATTAATTAATCGTAATTATGAAATTATTTAATTATATAAAAAATATCTTACAAATTAATTTAATTATAAACTAATAAAAAAATAAATTATTAAATTAATTTATTAATTATGATTAAATATATAAAAATTAAACTAACTAATTAAAAAAACAATATTAAAATATGGTGAGGCATGTGGCAGGTGGTTATTCGTCAGTGATTATGAACGAGAGTGGCTTTTAGTCCCAATGAATGGGCCATTATGTGGCTTTTGGGCTCATATATGAGCCATACACAAAATGAGCGAAGGCCTTATTAATAATTGAGAGGAGGTGAAGGCTTTTATGGAGGGAGGCATAGGGGGGCATTCACTTATAATTAATTACCTATCGTGTGATAATATCGGATAACAGGAGTTCTTTAAAAAAATGTTTTGACACAACATAAAAAATTCGATGTCCAATATATTCCAATATTAGAGTTTTTAAATATGAGACCTTTTTTTTTATCGGGACTATTAAAATATCAGGAAAAAACTATGGGATTATTTTATTGGGTATTTTTATATCGGGAGTTATCTATCGAGTTTTTTTATATCGGAAATTTTCTTTGAGTCATTTTATATCGATATTTTTTATTCAAGAGATGATGTGAGATGAAGTGCGGCCCACTTGGAGTAGGACTCATTCATTATAAACTATAGCCATTTGGTAATTAAAGATCTAACAAAATTAAGTACAAGCACTTTGTGATTTTGATATTTCAGGTGTAGTAATTTCTTTTAGAATTGTGAATTAGAATAAATTACCGAGATCCCGAAAAAATCTAATTTTATTTTTCTACAATTTAGTTGCGGTGATTTTGTAGGACCTTTAGTGACAAATGAAACAATTAGAAAAAAATAACTAGAAATTAATATTTCAATGAATTACTAATTTATATACAAAAATAAAAAAAAATATACATATTGAACATTTTTTAACCCAGACGGTAAAAATTATCGCACTTTGAATGCGCACCATTTGCAAACCGTGTAACCAAATGAGATAAAAAAAGTACCAATGGAAATCTAGAGTTTACTCAAACTTAATGAAGCAATTAAAAGAGAAATCTGATAAAACTAAGAGGATAGAAAAATTGTAGGACACTTAACCAAAATAAAATATTAAAAAGGTGATTTACCTAAACATATATGAAAAGGGTCCCCATTATTTGAAATAAAAAAATGAAAAATGTGGGTGTTGAGTTTTCACCACAGCACTGGCAACACATGGAGAAGAACCAGTTAACTTTAATTTACTTAAAGGTTCAAAATAATGGAGACCATTGAATCGTCAAACAACAAAACATTTTCATGGGCGCCACATAAATAGGTTAAGTGATATCAGTTTGAAAAGATAAGTACTAAAGCAAGACTTGAGTAAAAATCATGAGTCCAAAATTTCGCAAAAAATTATTTTCAATTACCTATTATGAGAAATACAAGAAGGTACAATTAGGATTTTTTTAATAAAGCATATATCCATTGTATTGAATTGTCTCTAATATCACCTAATTTCTAGTAAGCCTTAATAGTACCCCAATGAAGTTGTCTTTTATGCCATACAAATATCGTCCCGCTGCCACTAGATGTCCATAGCCCCAACAAGTTTACTTGTATTCCCCGTTCTTCCTCTTTTAATCACCCTTTTGATAAGCGCATTTGCGATATTTTAGTTTATGAGGAACCTTAGTGAAAGAGGTGGAATGGTAATAGAGACTCATGTTAATGGATAGAATACTTTCATAATGTTGACTCCAAAAATATTTCCTCGCGGCTGTCAATGAGAGGCTTTGTAAACTTGAGGGGTAGGAGGAAGCGATTGAGTTAAACTCATTTCAGTGCTTTCCTTGAAATGTAACCATATCTCTTATAGATATATGTGTTCCTCCTTGAAAATGATTTAAAGAAAGAGGGATTTAGGATTCCATAAAAATATACCTTTAATGATAAATGAAATTCATTGAAATAGATAGACTAAATATTTCTCGTATATGCCAACTATTATTGTGTGAGGAAAAAGGCCTTCCACATAAATCTTACTGGAGTCACCAAAATAAAACCAAAACCAAAAGAAAAAGAGAAATAGTTTAAAATTAAAGTGGAAAAGAAATCAACAAACTCAAAAAATATAAAAATAAAAAAGCTAAAAGCTAAAAGCTAAAAGAAAAATCTCAAAACAAAAGATAAACCTTAACAAGACTGCTTATACAAATGTATCAACAAAAGAAGTAAAATAAGATAATCATGTGAACATTTATCTTTTGTTGAGAATCTAGTAAATTCTATTCTGAGGAGTTATAAGCGATTGGGCTTCTGAAATTAAAGGGTGAATAGCAGTGATGATAGATAATAAGCTAAATGAGAAGCCTTTGTCTACTGCAAATTTTCTGTTTTCGAAGCAAAACCTAAATAAGAGCATCTTAACCATTTTATGATAAAAGCAATGCTTAAGAAACATACTATAGGATTCACAACTCTCCAACTTAGCTGATTTGATGAGAAATCATTACTATTGCTCCACAAATCAAAAGGAAACAAGGAGAATGAGTGTCAAATATGAGGTATGAAGTACTTCTTGAAATCATGTAAAATAGAGTTCAAGATCAGCAAAAACTAAAAACAAAACTAAATGTAAATAAACAGCATTGAATGAAAGATGACATATGAAACTTACCATTGGAAAATTTTGTTTGATCTTACCTGAGAGGTATCATTTTATCCAGTAAAAATAACATCTTCTTTTAATTAGAATTAAAACTATGAAGAAGCTGAATATTTTGAAGTCATATTAACCCGGTGATGGGCCTTTAAATTATTGGCAGAAGTGTCCTCAGACACATATTTTTATTAATCAGAAAAAATAATTACATCTAGAGTTTTGCAAGAATTTACACCTGAACAACAAAACACTCTTGCAATCAGTTATTTATAAGCTCAATGTCCTAACTAACTCTAATTATGGATCACTTATTAAATAACAAGTGTCCACTTACAATAAATGCTATTCAAAACAACTGGCTGACAAATCTCCTAAAATAGAGCCTAAGATATGACACATTTGGAGAGTCTTGTCTTCTTACAACAATATACTAATTCTAAATGTCTCTATTAAATAATTAAATATTCTAGAATAATAATTATTAATTTAAT
>APFE030862088.1:96335-108262 GCA_000404065.3 Pinus taeda
ATTATTAAAAAGGTCGGCTTATACTTAGCAACCCTCCTACACCTTATTTATCTCTCGCTTTTCTCTTCTCTGTATATCAGTCCTCATGATGAGTCTTGGTCTAGGCTCGAAATGTCGACACATAAAAATGAAGAACACTGTGGAATATCCAAATTCAGTCTCTCAAAAACCACTCCACAGAAATCTACAAACTAAGAACATTCTATTTCAAAGCAAAAATAAACCCGTTGCATTTTCACTTGATTTGGTTAGGCATTTTTTGGATTTACTAGCTCACTAGTTCTCGAATTTCTAGATTTTCAACTAGCAATGTTTTTTATTTTTTTGCATGGGTTAACAGAGGTCCCTTTGACTAATTCCACTTAGACTAGAGACCTAAGCAATCATAGTTAACTAAAAAAGTGTCCTATCGAATTTGGATTTGATTTTATTGGTAATTAAACCCTCACCAATTTCATAATTTCACAAGGAAACTTCTCCAAGCCATTTGAGCAAATCCATACATCTCCGAACTTTGGTTTTTAATTCCAAAGTGGTCCCAGGCACTCCCTTGCCTCATTCCATCCACCAACCACTTTCTCTAATATTTCTCTAATCTTTAGGGGATCTTGTAAGTTTTTAGTACATCCTATAGGTTTTCTTGTAATGGCCTGTTTTGAGGTTGAATTGAGGGAAAACCTCCAGGAAGCCACACAAGGTCACTTAAGGGTCTCCCAAGCCTTCCAACCATCCACCATAATCTCCAAGGCACCTGCCACATCACCAAAATGGATTAGCTTTCACACTTGCTTTTCTATAAAAAGAATAGAAACAAAAAAACATATTTATTTCAGCCCTTTACATACATAGTGGTGATGTTTGATGTTTTGAATATGCATTATTAGGACAACAGGATTCTATACATGTTAACTTAGCATTATTTTGGAGAAAAGCCTCTTAGAAATTAGTTAGACAATGGTGTGTTTTAGCATTTGATTTTAGTTTCTTTCCTTGTATTTTCCTTCTTGCAATAGGTTAAGGTTCCATTTCAAACATTTCATTCCCTGAAATTAGTTTAGGATTTGACTTCAGTACTCCATTGCATCATGATAGCAAAGGAAGGCCACATTGTATGACATACAAATAGTGCCGATACCTCTTAAGTTTGTACGAACCCCGGGTTGGTAATTAAAGTTGGTAGCCTTGGGAGTTGCAACATTCTTATTGGAATACCGTGGCTCATCATCTTTTGGCACCATTGTCAGGGAGGTGTCATGTCTGTATTGTTTTCTTCCCTAGTTGATTCATTTCTTTTCAATTTTTTCAAAAACAAAATATTTGCAATAGGCGTATTCAATTTCAAAAGTAGAAAACTGCACTGCATTATAGTTTTCATGCAATCATAAAAATGAAAAAAATTGCAACACCAACCCACTCCCCATTTGATCACATGGTGCAGTAAGAGCCACATCACCATTCACTTTTGTAGGTAGAAGAAGAAGATAGCAAAGCATGTAAAAGAAATTTACGGAGATGATGACAATGTGTTGGCATTATGAAACATATGCTGTACTTGATGGCAACCCACTCTTCTCAGATGATAAATTATAGTGCAGCAAAGTTCACGCACTTTCATGCAGAGAAAAGTTCCTCTCATGTAGAGAAATGTTCACGCACTTTCATTCAAAGAAAATTTCACGCACTTTCATGCAGAGAAAAGTTCCTTCCATGCAGAGAAAAGTTCACACACTTTCATGGGAAATCTTATGGTTGGTTCATGGTATTAGTCCAACAGTTTTTGATCCTATGGTTTTGGTCCATGGTATTGCATCCAAAAGAATTGAACCCAAGTATTGGGTCCATGGTATTGAGTAAGGCCTAAGACTATAAAAGGAGAAGAAGATCATTAGGCAAATGCATGGAAAAAGTCTTTAATACCTGATATAGTATGAGATCGAGTATGCAGGATATGGGTAATGATGCATTGCTTGATCTGAGCTAAGGAGGGATCTCACCGGTTGATGGAGAACAAGATCTAAGGATAGATTGAGATCAAATGGTTTGAAATGAATCATCCTTATATGGTTTGCTCATGGATAGACTAGATATGAATTATTGATGCATGTTTTATTGTACGCATGTTATGATCGCGGTATGGCTGATGTCTGAAATAGCCGCAAAGTCGTGATTGAATATGTATAGATCTGTACGCAGGTTGGCTTTGGAGAAAGTGCGTATATACACAGGTTTGATTCATCGTAGTAATGTATACATAATGAAGTATGATGTTTGAAGTTGCAGTTGGGTTTGATTGTTATTGCAGAGTTTGCAGTCTGCTCTGTGTTCTGGTGACTGTGTTGTTGACAGGGTTTCCGTGATTTAGTCTTTGATGATGCTAGTATTCATTGCTTTATGCTTTAATGATATTGATGGGTCCAATATGAAAATTGGATGAAACATGGCATTCAGATTATAGTGTTGTGCTTCAGGAGTATCCAATCTAAAAATGTATGAAATGTGGTACCTGGAGGAAGAAAGAGAAGGTTGTTGCCTTCTGTAGGTCGGCACCTACGTACTAGTACATTAGCTAGTACAAGAGCTAAGGTGGTGGTAGCTCCCTTCTAGTAGCAGCTGGAGAATGAGTAAAGGTTGGAGCATTTCAGTAGGCAAGCACCTACGTACTAGTAAGTGGATCGGCTAGTGCAAGAGCTAGGGGGTTTGTAGCTCCCTTCGAGGATAGTCAGGAGAATGAGAGAAGGTTGTAGCCCTCTGCTGGTAGAAGCCTGTGTACTGGTATAAGACTGCACTAGTATAGAACTATTGTAAAATAAGTTTCTTATTAAAAGAAGATAGAGACGACTTGCAGCAGGTGGTTTTCAACGACATTGGGTTTCCACCTTATATCATGGTGTTCATGTGTGCTTCTTGTGTGTGATGATCTGTTCTGTTTTACTGCACCTGCTCACTATACATATGGTTAAAGAAGTCTGATGCACTAACTAAAGATCAACATTTAATGGATTAATTGAATCATAAGTATTCTGGATATACGCTAGTTGCAGTAGACACAGTTTCGTATACACGCGGGTTCCCTTAATTGAAGTAGCATATATGTATCTAAGTATGGAAATGAAAAAGTTTTATTGATTTGATAATACTGATTCACCCCCCTCTCAGTATTATTTCCAACAATTGGTATCAGAGTAGGTCCTTTGGTAGAAGCTTGATCACTTGAAGGGGATCCGTCGAACAATGGGAAAGAAGCTTCAGAAGGAAGCACCTAAGAAGAAGAAGACATCTCAGAAGAACTATGACAGTGGGAGAATCGATTGGGGATTATGTGGAAGAAGAAATTTAGATTCAAAATCACTTCAGAATGAAGATGAACTATCAGGTATGAATTTGTTATCCTCTGGAGATATCTATCCATCTAAAGATGATGAATGTGATGGTGAAAAAACTGAATTTGTTGTTATGGGTGAACAAGAAAGATATCGAATAGAGGCAGTATTTAAAGGGCTTACAGATAAAATTAGAGATCAACAAGATCTATTGAACAAAAGGGAATGTGCCTGCAAAGAAGAAACTTCCAAACTTAAAGCTCAATTAGAGGAAGGAAACAAGGTAAGGAAGTTATTCAAGGACAAGGAAAATCAATGTCAAAAGCTACAAGATGAAGTGACATCTTTAAGAAGTGAAGTCAATGAAAGGAGCACAACAATCAAGAAACTCAGAGATAGATCCAGTTACTATGAAAGTCTTGAAGCTAAGATCCGTTCACTAAAGGAATATCTTGAAGAATAAAAGAACCAGAATAAAGAACTACTCCAACCACTTGAAAAACAAGAAACGAAGTTCTTGAACTAAGACATCAGTTGGAAGAATAAAGAAAAGTTGAAGAAAACATGAAGAAGCAACATCGTGAAAGGGAAGAGCAACTTCAGGTTGAGGTAAATATTCTAAATGATAAACTAGAAGAGAAGGGTAAGCTCTTACGATTTCAAGATAGTACTAAGATTTTAGATGATATTCTTAGTAGTCAAAGATCTCCTACTATCAAAACTGGTCTTGGATTTCATGAATCCATTGAAGGTGAATCTAGTTCACAAAGTAAGACAAGGAACTCTAATGCAAAATCTAAGATGCTCAAAAAGGAAATGAAAGGTCAACCTCGTCAACAACCAAGGAAAGAAATTCTTCAAAGAAAACCTTTTACTCCTCCAATGAATAATGTTGAATGATATGTATGTCATAATATTGGACATGCTGCAGCTGGATGCAGAATAAGAATAAGTCAAGATCATCACTCAAAAAGATCATCACATTCTAGGTACTTTCAGGGATATTGTTTTTATTACAATATGTTTGGTCACAAAGCTATTGATTGCTACAGAAGGAATATGAAACGTGTAAGATGCTATGCATGTAACAAGCTTGCAAATAGAGCAAAGGAATGTAAGAACAAAGTACGAGAACCATCATCACGCTTAAAGATATGGAAGAAGAAGGAAGTTTAGACAGAAAGATGTGGCACAACACAACACAGATATAACAAACTCAGGGGGAGCTGAAAGTATAAAACTTCAGTGTCCTAAATCTCATACGCAAGTTTCATAAAGGAAAGTCGCGTATATACATGAGTTACACACTGCCCAGTCGCGTATATGTCAAAGTAGTAGGGACAGGCTCAAAAAAAGGGTCTGATATGACTCAATCCATTATTTGTTCTGTTTGATAATGGTTACAATCTGTTGATGATGTGAGGAAATGTCTTGATACTTGTATGATGTTTAGAAGTGTTTTTGATCCTAACTTGATGATGATAATGCCTTGATACTTCTTTTTGATATATGCATGATCAGATTTGATAATAAACAAGATGGCACAGGTTAAGGGGGAGCGAATAATCTTCTAATGCTGCATTGTTGGCATTATGGTTAGTAGTCCTTGGTGAGGATGCTTATATGGCTAAGTGATATATCTTGCTATGGTTATGAGTTTTCCATGACAAAATCTCATATGTTTCTTGGGGTTACATAGTTGATGTTCAGATCAGATTTGTGGTAGATTCTCTGATAATGCATATATGGTGCTTACATGGTGATATTCATAAGGATAAGGAGAAGTACAAGGCGTGTATACACATCTTCTTT
This sequence comes from Pinus taeda, assembly GCA_000404065.3. Taxonomy (NCBI): domain Eukaryota; kingdom Viridiplantae; phylum Streptophyta; class Pinopsida; order Pinales; family Pinaceae; genus Pinus; species Pinus taeda. The sequence goes on from APFE030862088.1 coordinate 101,468, forward strand.
ACTTGATGATGAGTCTATCATATGTTGTTGTCGTCATATGCTTAAAGATCATATAGTTGATGCAAGTCTCCTATAGTTCTTGGCTCTCATGTGGATGAGGATTGCTGCAGTTGATGATCTTGAGCTAAAGATACATAGTATTATATACAGTATGTTGGATACATGAATGATTACTCGAAATTGCATTGTTGGAGACATGATGATGATAAAATGACATATTGATACTTACATATGTTTATTAATACAGATGTCCCCGGATGATGGTAGATGGATGAAATATAAGATCATGCAGATCTTGATGTTGATGAGATGGCTATGATGTCTTTCAAGAGGATGAGTTGATATCTATATGCAGACATACCTTGCTACAGGACATTTACAGGTTGCTGATCTGGAAATGGTTGTACGCGAGTTTTATAAAGAACATCTGCGTATATACACAGGTTTATGTGGATGTAGTTGTGTATATGGTGTTTTTTCAAGGAACAGACTCTGGTTGAAGGAAGTCTGCTATGGGTCTGACAGAGACCATCCAAAACAGGTTCTGGGAGAGCAGATAAACTTCTGATAATGCATTGTTGGCATTATCTTAGAAGCTTTTGGTTCAAATACTCAGTTGTTGTTGATTTGAAGTGGAACAAATGTAGAGGGAGAATAGAGGGAGAACATGGTTGCTGATCTGAATAGTGATTGATAGATGCTGCTGATATTAGTTATTGATGACTTTCATAGTCTTGCTCTAGATATTTCGTCTCTATGTCATATATGTCTTTTGTTATCAAGGTCATGTAACGACCTATTTTGGTTTCCCCACTATGCCTGGGATGAATGATGTAATGTACTTGTTTATCATGAGTAAACTTTTGGAGTAAACCCACTTGGTTGGGTGGATGATTCAACATTTGTATATCCTCACTTGGTTGAGACATGGATGTATGCATGAGTCTTTGGTGATAGGAAGGTCATTTATGATAGAGTCATGTTATTCTTGGAGAACATCTTTTTGCAGATCTTGCTTATAGTCAGGGGGAGCATGAACAACACACTTCAACAGAGCAGAGACTTCAACATGTACTCAGAGGAAGCATGGACAGAGTGGTACACCTTGGCATATACAAAGGGGGATCTCATTCAGAGATTTCAGTAGGTACTCAGGGGGAGTATGGTAGTCTGCCCCTTTTCCCTTGATGTCAAAGGGGGAGAGTGATTGGTTGTTGTTGCCATCAAGTCCAAAGGGGGATATTGTTGGCATTATGATACATATGTTGTACTTGATGGCAACCCACACTTCTCAGATGATACATTATAGTGCAACAAAATTCACGCACTTTCATGCAGAGAAAAGTTCCTTTCATGCAGAGAAAAGTTCACGTACTTTCATGCAGAGAAAAGTTCCTTTCATGTAGAGAATAGTTCACGCGCTTTCATGCAGAGAAAAGTTCACGCACTTTCATGCAGAGAAAATTTCCTTTCATGCAAAGAAAAGTTCACGCACTTTCATGCAGAGAAAAGTTCACGCACTTTCATGCAGATAAAAGTTCCTTTCATGCAGAGAAAAGTTCACGCACTTTCATGCAGAGAAAAGTTCATGCACTTTCATGGGAAATCTTATGGTTGGTTCATGGTATTAGTCCAACAGTTTTTGATCCTATGGTTTTGGTCCATGGTATTGCATCCAAAAGAATTGAACCCAAGTATTGGGTCCATGGTTTTGTTTTGTTATGGTTTTGGACCATGGTATTGAGTAAGGCCTAAGACTATAAAAGGAGAAGAAGATAATTAGGCAAATGCATGGAAAAAGTCTTGAATATCTGATATAGTATGAGATCCAGTATGCAGGATATGAGTAATGATGCATTGCTTGATCTGAGCTAAGGAGGGATCTCACTGGTTGATGGAGAACAAGATCTAAGGATAGATCGAGATCAAATGGTTTCAAATGAATCATCTTTATACGGTTTGATCCTGGATAGACTAGATCTGAATTATTGATGCATGTTTTATTGTATGCATGTTATGATCTAGGTATGGCTGATGTCTGAAATAGCCGCAAAGTCATGACTGAATATGTATAGATCTGTACGTAGGTTGGCTTTGGAGAAAGTGCGTATATACGCGGGTTTGATTCATCGTAGTAATGTATACATAATGAAGTATGATGTTTGAAGTTGCAGTTGGGTTTGATTGTTATTGCAGAGTTTTGTAGTCTGCTCTCTTTTCTGGTGATTGTGTCGTTGACAAGGTTTCAGTGATTTAGTCTTTGATGATGCTAGTATTGATTGTTTTGTGCTTCAATGATATTGATGGGTCCAATATGAAAATTGGATGAAATGTGACCTTCAGATTATAGTGTTGTGCTTCAGGAGTATCCAGTCTGAAAATGTATGAAATGTGGTACCTGGAGGAAGAAAGAGAAGGTTGTTGCCTTCTGTAGGTCGGCACCTACGTACTAGTACATCAGCTAGTACAAGAGCTAAGGTGGTGGTAGCTCCCTTCTAGTAGCAGCTCGAGAATGAGTAAAGGTTGGAGCATTTCAGTAGGCAAGCACCTACGTACTAGTAAGTGGATCAGCTAGTACAAGAGCTAAGGGGTTTGTTGCTCCCTTCCAGGAGAGTTTGGAGAATGAGAGAAGGTTGTAGCCTTCTGCAGGTAGAAGCTTGTGTACTGGTATAAGACTGCACTAGTATAGAACTATTGTAAAAGAAGTTTCTTACTAAAAGAAGATAGAGACAACTTGCAGCAGGTGGTTTTCAACCACATTGGGTTTCCACCTTATATCATGGTGTTCATGTGTGCTTCTTGTGTGTGATGATCTGTTCTGTTTTACTACACCTGCTCACTATACATATGATTAAAGAAGTTCTGATGCACTAACTAAAGATCAAAATTTAATGGATTAATTTAATCATAAGTATTCTGGATATACGCTAGTTGCATTAGACACGGTTGCGTATAAAGGCGGGTTACCTTAATTGAAGTAGTGTATATGTATCTAAGTATGGAAATGAAAAAGTTTTATTGATTTGATAATACTGATTCACCCCCCTCTCAGTATTATTTCCAACAATTGGTATCAGATTAGGTCCTTTGGTAAAAGCTTTTTCGCTTGAAGGAGATCCATGGAACAATGGGAAAGAAGCTTAAGAAGGAAGCATCTAAGAAGAAGAAGACATCTCAGAAGAACTATGACAGTGGGAGAATCAATTGGGGATTATGTGGAAGAAGCACTTTAGATTCATAATCACTTCAGAATGAAGATGAACTATCAGGTATGAATTTGTTATCATCTGGAGATATATATCCATTTAAATATGATGAATGTGAGGGTGAAATAACTGAATTTTCTCTTATGGGTGAAAAAGAAAGATATCGAATAGAGGCAGTATTTAAAGGGCTTACAAATAAAATTAGAGATCAACAAGATCTATTGAACAAAAGGGAATGTGGCTGCAAAGAAGAAACTACCAAATTTAAAGCTCAATTAGAGGAAGGAAACAAGGTAAGGAAGTTATTCAAGGACAAGGAAAATCAATGTCAAAAGCTACAAGATGAAGTGACATCTTTGAGAAGTGAAGTCAATGAAAGGAGAACAACAATCAAGAAACTCAGAGATAGATCCAGTTACTATGAAAGTCTTGAAGCTAAGATCCGCTCGCTAAAGGAATATCTTGAAGAATCAAAGAAGTAGAATAAAGAACTACTCCGACCACTTGAAAAACAAGAAACAAAGTTCTTTAACTAAGACATCAGTTGGAAGAAGAAAGAAAAGTTGAAGAAAACATGAAGAAGCAACATCGTGAAAGGGAAGAGCAACTTCAGGTTGAGGTAAATATTCTAAAAGATAAATTAGAAGATAAGGGTAAACTCTTACGATTTCAAGATAGTACTAAGATTTTAGATGATATTCTTAGTAGTCAAAGATCTCCTACTATCAAAACTGGTCTTGGTTTTCATGAAGCCATTGAAGGTGAATCTAGTTCACAAAGTAAGACAAGGAACTCTAATGCAAAATCTAAGATGCTCAAAAAGGAAATGAAAGGTCAACCTTGTCAACAACCAAGGAAAGAAATTATTCAAAAAAATATTTAACTCCTCCAATGAATAATGTTGAATGTTATGTATGTCATAATATTGGACATGTTGCAGCCGGATGCAGAATAAGAATAAGTCAAGATCATCACTCAGAAAGATCATCACATTCTAGGTACTTTCAGGGATATTGTTTTTATTGCAATATGTTTGGTCACAAAGCTACTGATTGCTACAGAAGGAATATGAAACATGTAAGATGCTATGCATGTAACAGCTTGGACATAGAGCAAAGGAATGTAAGAACAAAGTACGAGCACCATCATCATGCTTAAAGATATGGAAGAAGAAGGAAGTTTAGATAGAAAGATGTGGCACAACACAACATAGATATGACACACTCAGGGGGAGCTAAAATTATAAAACTTCAGTGTCCTGAATCTCATACGCAGGTTTCATAAGGGAAAGTCGCGTATATACGTGAGTTACACACTGCACAGTGGCGTATATGTCAAAGTAGTAGGGATAGGCTCAGAAAAAGGGTCTGATATGATTCAATGCATTACTTGTTCTGTTTGATAATGGTTACAATCTGCTGATGATGTGAGGAAATGTCTTGATACTTGTATGATGTTTAGAAGTGTTTTTTATCCTAACTTGATGATGATAATGCCTTGATACTTCCTGCTGATATATGCATGATCAGATTTGATAATAAACAATATGGCACGGGTTCACGGGGAGCAAATAACCTTCTAATGCTGCATTTTGGCATTATGGTTAGTAGTCCTTGGTGAGGATGCTTATATGGCTAAGTGATATATCGTGCTATGCTTATGAGTTTTACATGACAAAATGTCATATGCTTCTTGGGGTTACATAGTTGATGTTCAAATCAGATTTGTGGTTGATTGTCTGATAATGCATCTATGGTGCTTACATGGTGATCTTCATAAGGATAAGGAGAAGTACAAGGCGTGTATACACATCTTCATTACTTGATGATGAGTCTATCGTATGTTGTTTTCATCATATGCATAAAGATCATATAGTTGATTCAAGTCTCCTATAGTTCTTGGCTATCATATGGATGAGGATTGTTGTGGTTGATGATCTTGAGCTAAAGATACATACTATATATAGTATGCTGGATACATGAATGATTACTCAAAATTGCATTGTTGGAGACATGATGATCATAAAATGACAGATTGATACTTACATATGTTGATTAATACAGATGTCCCTGAATGATGGTACATCGATGAAATATAAGATCATGCAGATCTTGATGTTGACGAGATGGCTATGATGTCTTTCAAGAGGATGAGTTGATATCTATATGTAGACATACCTTGCTACAGGAAATTTACAGGTTGCTGATCCGGAAATGGTTGTACGCGAGTTTTATGAAGAACATCCGCGTATATACACAAGTTTATGTGGATGTAATCATGTATATGGTGTTTTTTGAAGGAACAGACTCTGGTTGAAGGAAGTCTGATATGGGTCTGACAGAGACCATCTAAAACAGGTTTAGGGAGAGCAGATAAACTTCTGATAATGCATTGTTGGCATTATCTTAGAAGCTTTTGGTTCAAATACTCAGCTGTTGTTGATTTGAAGTGGAAAAAATGTAGAGGGAGAACAGAGGGAGAACATGGTTGCTGATCTAAATAGTGATTGACAGATGCTGCTGATATTAGTTATTGATGACATTCATAGTCTTTCTCTAGATATTTCGTCTCTATGTCATATATGTCTTTTGTTATCAAGGTCATGTAACAACCTATTTTGGTTTCCCCGCTATGCCTGGGATGAATGATGTAATGCACTTTTTTATCATGAGTAAACTTCTGGAGTAAACCCACTTGGTTGGGTGGATGAGTCAACATTTGTATATCCTCACTTGGTTGAGAGATGGATGTATGTATGATTCTTTGGTGATAGGAAGGTCATTTATCATAGAGTCATGTTCTTCTTGGAGAACTTCTTTTTGCAGATCTTGCTTATAGTCAGGGGGAGCATGAACAACACACTTCAACAGAGCAGAGACTTCAGCATGTACTTAGAGGAAGCATGGACAGAGTGGTACACCTTGGCACATACGAAGGGGGATCTCATTCAGAGATTTATGTAGGTACTCAGGGGGAGTATGGTAGTCTGCCCCTTTGCCCTTGATGTCAAAGGGGGAGAGTGATTGGTTGTTGTTGCCATCATGTCAAAAGGGGGATATTGTTGGCATTATGATACATATGTTGTACTTGATAGCAACCCACTCTTCTCAGATGATGAATTATAGTGCAACAAAGTTCACGCACTTTCATGCAGAGAAAATTTCACGCACTTTCATGCAGAGAAAAGTTCCTTCCATGGAGAGAAAAGTTCACGCACTTTCATGCAGAGAAAATTTCATGCACTTTCATGGGAAATCTTATGGTTGGTTCATGGTATTAGTCCGACAGTTTTTCATTCTATGATTTTGGTCCGTGGTATTGCATCCAAAAGAATTGAACCCATGTATTGGGTCCATGGTATTGTTTTTGTTATGGTTTTGGACCATGGTATTGAGTAAGGCCTAAGACTATAAAAGAAGAAGAATATCATTAGGCAAAGGCATGGAAAAAGTCTTGAATATCTGATGTAGTATGAGATCCAGTATGTAGGATATGGGTTATGATGCATTGCTTGATCTGAGCTAAGGAGGGATCTCACCGGTTGATGGAGAACAACATCTAAGGGTAGATCGGGATCAAATGGATTGAA